>JAPYKE020000185.1:1085000-1249861 GCA_028554795.2 Sinohyriopsis cumingii | reverse complement strand
CGTACATATCACTCAAGATACCTCAATGTCATTGAGAATCACAAATCAAAGACAAATACATGTTACGTTTGGCTTTGTTTGGTTAGTTTGATTCCAACCGGTTAAAGGGAAATGGCATACATATATGGAAGGACCCAACACGGGTTTACCTACGTGAGAGAAAGAAATCTAATCTAGTAGTGTTTTTCAGTTGTGGTGTGACATTAAATTACGAAAATATAAAATTCAGCTTACCCTGAAAATGCCAGACGATCTCCGTGCTATTACTACCTTCCTTTCGTGGGTGCATAATATTATCCCCATGTATAATTTAGAAGAGAGATTTTGTAGTTTACATTTGTAATTGCGATATCTCATATACAAGTATTTTGTAGATACGCACGTGAAACTCAATCAACAAATGAATTTCAACATTTTTTAAACACTTTGTATCTGAATTGTGTAATAATGCTGATTCTCGAGAAAGACTATGACAGACCAAAACAATTCGTGGATTTTTAGGTCTCAATACATTGACTTATGTAATCAGTGTAACACCGAATTCACGGTGAACTTTATCTTGCATGCAGAATACTGAAAATCAATAGTCGGAGAAAAGGCATCATAAACTATTAAAACAGAACATTAACTGCAACAACACATCATGAGAAAAGGAAGGGGAAAAAGCACACTCAAAACGTTACGATGGCCAGAATGCAAACAAGATTTAAGCTGCAGTTTGGTTACAAAAATCACGCTCCTGGCCAGAAAACAATGGTAAATGGGTCAAATCTATTGTGCTGTTTAAGTGTAATACGATCAATGTTTGATGACAAGTTTAAAAAAACGTTGGAAGCGAAAGTGGAAGAAGAATGGATGCTCACTGCAGATGTAACAACCATGGAAAAATGGGCTAAAGACTGACCATTTCCAACATCCATTGATTTCCTTGGAGATTAAACGCATCGAAACCCTCCTGTAGCAAAGCACTGCGACATTCGTTTATCGACTTACTTGATAGATCTTTGTGAACAAAAAGTAAAGTGTGAATTCAGTATTATTTGTGTGCCATACTATACATGCCTAGGTACGTCATTAGCTTCTGACTCACATCTCGTACAGAGCTTCTTAGAATCCACTGGTGTGTTTTAAAGATCAGCTTCCTCGTCGAAACTTTAAAGACGTTCGAGATTATGTCATAAATATGGACGACGGCCATTGCCCAGAACCCATTATGTTGCCGTTTACTTCTCAACAACTACAGCGTGGAACATTTGAGTTATATAGCTTATCTCCTCTCGAAGACGATATCATATTCAGTATGCTGTATTCACTCAGTTCAATAACGTGAGCTTACTAGAATTCAATTTGATGGGGTGTGGGCAATATGGCATGTATTTTGTTTATATACCCAGATTGGGATTATCATTAGAATATATACTAATTGGCTTTGGACGGTGATTTCTCCCTAAATGATCAAAAGGTCGAAATGTTGTTTTTATTGCAAATTAATCCCAACTATATTTTTTAGGTCAAAAGCGTCGTGTTCGCCAATAGAAAGTGACATTGTAATAAAACATTCGAAGTCTAGTCGTACTCAACAACGTTGTCAGATTGTAAATATTTCAGCTTAAAAGAGTTTTGAGTTTTTATCAGTTGTACATGATCTCCCCTCTTCATTCGTTAATTGCGTTAGCGGGGCATACTTGAGAAAGGTTTGCTTGGATAAATGGATTTGACTGTATTGGGTTGTTTTTAAAAACCAGTACACGTTCTTTATTTCTTAGATCTGACGGTATTTGAATTTATAAGAGGATATTTTCTATCACCATCGCGTCTCCACTGAGTTTTTTCTTTCATTTATGCTTAAATCATAATAAACAATACGTCTTGCTATATTTCTTCGACCAATCAAGAAACATAAAATGACCAGACAGCACTATCAAGTCGGGAAGTTGAGGAAATTCAAGTGCCTGTATAATAGAGTGGAACACTTCTTGGAACGGGTGGAGAAAACGAAGTGTCATCCGAGCCAAAGTACCCTGAAGAGGGATATTGTAGTCTTCAAAACAGCGTAGGGACTTATGGAAACAGAGGTGATACAGAGGATTTTTAGGCCGAAGAAAAGGAAATGGACTGGGAGAAACGGAAGAGGGAATTTTCACGCCTCAACCGAACTTTGAGAAACGTCCAACAAAGGTTGAGGTAACAAGAAGATACAAAACGTAATACCTCTTACAACAAGTGAAACAATAGCAGCAGCAGTCAGAATATTCCCTTACCTCTCAATTGGAAAATTGGAAGATATCGGCAGATGGTCCAAATGTTAGACTCGCATATGGACTGACTGCAGTCCGATGTGCACCTGCTGTCGGAATGGGCCAGGAGAAACATTTATTATGATATCGATAACATCAACTACCCAAAACAACAACAAAGGGTCATTTTCAGGGCTATCCATATCTTTTGGGAAGAGAGGTATTACGTAAATAAAATTTCTTAATTTCTTCTTTCTTTTCGAAAGAAAACACAAATTTCCATAAATGTTTTTAGTATGTAAGCCTTCTTACCCTCTTATGTGTGACCGTATAGTAGTATGTTTCATGTATGTAACTGCCCTTATCTTTTTATGACTGTTTTAGGTATCGTGAAGCACGCCCAACATTTTAATGAATATTTGTGTATGTACTACTATCCTTTTCAGAAACAAAATAGAATGTTTTTGATATCCTATCCTTTTCATGTATGTTTGTATGTATGTATGTATGAGAACTACTATCGTTTAGAGAGGTAATAGTATTTTTAGTGTATATGCTAGGACTTGCATGGATGTTTGTGCTCCGCATGTGTGATCGCTTCTATCCTATTCATACAATTTCATGCGCCTTTGTATAGACACACATTATTTACATGTACGGTTGTATTAGTATTCATTGCCTTTTCGTACGGTTGTATTAGTATTCATTGTCTTTTCGTTGGTTAGTAAGTGTAGGTGTTGGTCGGTAGATGAATAGGTTCTGGTCAGTCCAAACAGCGAGTAAATTAGTATGTGCATCTTTTAGTCACTCAATTTAGTTTTAACATTATATTTCCCCATGACCCGATAAATATTTCAACATTTATATTTAGTGTTCAATTCCGTTTGTCTTCAGATGATCACCCTAATATCAAACCTAATTTTGATATAGAAGTCATGTCCTTTGGAATTTAAACTTAAACTCCCTAAGATGTCTTTAGTGTGTAAACACTCATATTCTCTGGTGACAGTTTGATATTATTTTTGCGTATATCGACATAAGAACGCCTACTGTTTTAATTGCTGTGTGTATGTATCTTGAGCTATCTTTCCCTTTCATTGTTGTTTGTGTGTATATGTTACCATTACTATCCTGTTGTGAATGTGTTAGGACTGCTAGAGTTTGCACGGATGCTTGTGTGCATGTCTATAATCACGCCTATCCTTGACATGGATGTTTGTTTGCATTTGTTAGTACTTTCTTCGTTGTTTAGTAGGTGAAGGTGTTAGTGAGCAGTTGACTGGGTTTGGTCATTTTAAACGGAATGTTGGTTAGTAAGTGTAGGTGCTGCTCATGCAACTTCTTTTTAACATTTTCCAATCCCCTACATATATTTCAACACGGATATGTCATGTTCAAATCGTTTTGCCGAACAGGTCCATATTAATGTGAAATTCTTTGAAGTTTATAGCGGGAATTCCGATTATTCGAGAGTGACATTTTATATTGAAAACCAAATTCCGATTCTAGGTATAATGGGTATGTCATTTTCAATGACAGATGTTAAATTTCCCTTCTCCCCAGAGAGCCTCAATTAATATTAAACATTATGAACGGTTTTAGTATTATTTCGCCCCTTTTCCAAGAGTAAAACTTTCTGATGTAATATGTTACAAGAGGTATCTCTATGATATCAAGTATAATCTATTTTTCATAGTGGTAAAACAAAGTCGCAAGTTGATTGAAGATTGTAAAATACATACGGTATGCCCTTACTGCAGACCAAACATTTAAATT
This sequence comes from Sinohyriopsis cumingii, assembly GCA_028554795.2. Taxonomy (NCBI): domain Eukaryota; kingdom Metazoa; phylum Mollusca; class Bivalvia; order Unionida; family Unionidae; genus Sinohyriopsis; species Sinohyriopsis cumingii. Next base: position 1,245,848 of record JAPYKE020000185.1, on the reverse strand, counting down.
TAAATATCACATACATAAATACACACAAGATATGCAATTGACATCAATGGTTCAAAGATCTTATCACGTTTCGTGTATTTATATATGCACACGAAAGTCGGGTAAATTTCTATGTGTTCATGCAAAGAAGGTTGCCATATACATTTACTAATGGAAACGGTGTTCCAAAACTACAAGATCCACATTACTGGGAAAAAGATAAGTGTCTGCTAAATTATGTTTGTTTGCAGAAGATTGATTTTGGGACACCATCCCTACAATATTGCTTATCATTTATAAATCGCAAAGCATGTAGCATGTGGTGTCAATGGCATACAGCATATCAACCAAAATTGAAGTCATATATATGTGAAATGCTAATTGAATGAGATATGAGGACATTAGAAATAAAGGACAAACGGAAAGGAAAAACTCAGAATGAGTCTTTTAGTGGTGGCAAAAGGGGTGTCTTATTTTAAGACATATAGCTACCTACTCCAAAACCTTCTCACGGGTTTGAGAACGTGTTCCCGGGGAGGGGGAGGATTTGCAAATGGCAGACGGATGTTGTTTAGGGCGGGAAAACTATCCCTAATATCAGCATTAGGATCCAGGGCTGCTAGACGTCCCCTTAAGTGGCCGCCCTTAAATTCTCGGAGTGCGTCAGTCCAGGCCTTAGCCGTCCCGTAAAACAGCCCACCGTCGAGGTACGGAGTGATCTCGTTCAACTATGAAAATGACCAATCTCATTAACAGTTATTGTAAGACGTTGAATCAATAAAAGACTGGGCGATTGTTTATTATGGCACGCTTGTACCTCGTGAGTCAGATAATGAGAGGCAAATATTTGAACGTAGAGAGATATAGTAATATCTCTCATTAATAGACATGAATACGATTTGAAATCAGTATATACATTAAGGGTAAGATCCTCTTTCATTGTCAGTAATCGCTTTCTTGTCATGAGAACATTCTAATATAACACATAAAATGATAAATATAAATGAGCTAATAATCTTTGAGCGCTTTCTGGCGAGGGTAGGAAACATCGTTTTTTTAAAATATCTAAACATATTCTTCAATCATTATGAAAATGTTGAATGCAACCAGTTAGCAAATTATAAAAGACTTAAAATATATAAAGCAGCACGAAGCAATTAGTCCTGAACGTCCAAAATCTTTATCTATATACAAAAGTTAAGGATTGTAGAAACATATCCATTTATACATTTTGTCTCATATTGTATCGATACATTTAGTGTGTTACTCAAATTGTATCGATAGTCACCATACATTTTGATTTATTTATGTCATGCTGACAAGAAGTCCCCGTGCAGAGGTTGATTTAGAAAACTAATTTGAAGTTTGAAGAAGCTAACATATATACCTGTTGCCTCGGGTTATTAGGTGAGAGTCCAGTTCGCTGATCAAATCTCGTTCGTTGTACCGGCATCGCTATGTTTCCTTTTCTCTCCGGGTCATACTCATGTCCCATGGGCACAGGGATATTGAAGAACTCTCGCGGACATCCCGGTCTCTGGGCATCCAAAATTTCTTCTACTACCTGTTGACCTATTGAAAAGCAATACACCAACAACATATTTTTAAATATGGTTAAAATAGCAGCCTTTAATTGTTTTAAATGCCTTAAAATACGTGACTTAGAACTTTGTACTGACTGTGAGTGTGACATGTATTTGAAAGGGAACTTCATTTTTTCAGTCGTTCACTCCAATAACCAAGTGTCTTTGTTCTATTTTCAGTTCACTCTGCTGTATTTCTCTGTACATTGTCTAATGGTTATTCATGCATATTTGTCTCCCGTACAGTTAAATCCAGATTAAGTATCTTGAACAGTTGAATGTTTATGCAAATGATAGAAGTGTTGCTGGTATTCCTAAAACCATTGTTTATGTTGCAGACTTTACAGATTATATCTTATATCCTGACGGCTGAGTTAACTATCTGTGTTTCAATCGAATTATTGAAACATTATTATTATCTAGCTTTAGTGTTGGATATTCATTTACAATATAAGATTTGGTCCACTATCCTTTTAAATGTTTAATGAGTAAACAAGATATTCGCAGTTTACTACCAATTGAATGGAAATATCAATGTAAAAGGCCAGATGTTTTAGTGGTTCAACATTCAAACTTGACAGTAATTGTGTCGAAGCCGTTTGAGACTTGACTGGCATATTAATCTACTAAAACTGCTATGACAGGAATTCAGCAATGTGATAGGACGTCAGCTAAACAGGACGGATGATATTTGAAAAAAAATGCACGTTAACTAAATTCATGTGTATAGTTTCATGCTAAAAACATTCTAGCAGCCATTTCGTATATTTTTATTCATTAGCAGCTATTTTCGTGGTGACAACTTAATGTTCGTCTCTTACATACAGACTTGAAGCAACACCGTCTCGATCCAGCAGGCGGTGTGCACTGCTAAAATCGTCAACAAAATATTATTAGGTTTCAATGTGTTTTCTCATTAAATGCCCTTTTCATTTACCGATTTCCTGTTTCAGTGTTCGAAATTTATCAGAGAACGCGGCATTATTTTGCACCATTTCTGTGATTAGTTAAGCTTCGTTTATTTTGAATTCTTCTGTATGAACCACACCACATGATGCATCCATGTCCATTGTAAACCATTGTTATAAATTGATATGAGCTTTACACGCTCGTTTCATCTTTTTGCTTGATTTATCAATAATGCGTTCGCTATCACTGACATTAACGATCGCTTCTTGAACAAGTTGCACTTTTTATAGTTTTCAAATTTGAAATTTACACATCTACATTTCTGTAACATTGAGGAAATTAATATCGTTAACGTTTTGATTACAACAGTGAAATCTGTAATAGATACATTAAAAGTGGTTTTCTTAGATTTTGACAATATTTTAGTAACATCTACCAGCTTTTATTCTGCTCAATTATGTGTTTATTTTGGTTAAATAAATTTTCATCTGCAAGGAAAGAAAGAAAGAAAGAAAGAAAGAAAGAAAGAAAGAAAATACCAAAGTAGACTAGAAAGGCCGTCCTGTTTCGAAGTGATCCGAGACCAGCCGGTCCATCATGCACCTCTTTGCTAATGATGAAGGGGTTGGGGCGGTCCTTGCCCGACGGTTCGTACACACCATCACTAAATGCCACAGGGCTTCTTCGTACTAGATGTCCATCTGAAATGTGATGTCAGATACTCCGCATAATAGGCTGTGCTATTTGTTACAAAATCATATATCGCTATCTAAATACATTCCTTCTTCTGCTTGAAAAATCCCCAATGAGAATGAAAAATTAGTAAACACCCCCATTTTACCGCCTTGATTACTTTAAAGATCTAAAAAGCCAAACGTTTTGCAGATTAAAAGAACCTTTGCTTTTTGCTCCATACCTAACTAAATCCCTTCAAACCGTTGAATATCCAGAATAACATACGGTAATGTGAGTTATATTTACATGCTGAATTCGTTGAAACATGCGCCTCTCTATTTGGACATTAGTTTTGATTACCTCATTAGATGATAATATTTTGTTGAAACACGAAAACGTTCTTTGGGTTGAAGCATCTTACATTATCAAAATCAGTGAGTTTCTAGATCCTGCTAATACCAAACAACGTTTTAAGCTAATTAATTTTATTGAAGTTGTACGTACAATCGCATGAAATTATACTTAAAGGTCCAAGTACACGACACAAGATACAATCTTTATTCCCTCAGGTCGCGTAGTTAGAGATTAGGAAAACAGTAAATACTCTTTATTCCAATCATGGCGCCTTCTTATAAATGTTGGATACAAAATACAATCTTTTCTCTCCTCAGATCAATGTGTCACAGGTGAGCAACGCAGGTTGCAATATGTATTCTCCTCATTCCAGTCTACCTTGTTGTGGATAAACAATACAACATACATCGCTTTGTACGGATAAGCAATACAATATAAAGTCTTTCTTCCCCTCAGACAACTTTGCTGCAGATAAAGAATAAAAGATGCAATCTCTGTTCAAGTTAAACTACCTTGGTAGAGATGTACCACTCAAGATACAAGTTTTAATAAATTCAGACCATCTTTTACCAGACGAGGATTGCAAGATACAAGCTATATTTCCCTCAGGACATACTTTAACAACAAGGAACACGACATCTAATCTGATTTCATCTCACATCACATTGACACAGATGAGCAGTACAAGATACAGTCTCTTTCCCCTTAAACCACCTTGTTACAGATAAACAATAGAAGATACACTCTTTATTTCCCTCAGGTCATAATACAACATACGCTCTTTATTCCACTCTGGTCAACTTGTTACAGACGCAGAATACAAGATACGATCTGAATTTCCCTCAATTTACCTTGTTACAGATAAGCAATACATACACATTCTTAATTACTATCAGCTCTCCTTGTTACAGATGAACAATACACGAGGATACATAACCAACAGAGGCACAAGCGTGTCAGTATAAAATGAATTATATTAATTGTAGTCATCTGTTATTATCTATACAGTATGTATAATGCCATAATGTGCAACATGTAAATCATATATTGCTATCTAACTTGAAATTCATGCTAAGACATGTTAAATATATTTCACTTACGGTATATTTTAGGACCAATGAATGGAAACGTAGAGTTATGATATATCATTACATTTTTCTTTGATCACAATGGTAAATGTGCATACATGTATATTCATGCGCTCAGTTTTCCGGGACTTGAACATATCACTCAAATTTAAAACCTTTGGTCCCTAATAAATTTCCAGATGCTATTAATATACTTTTGTCAAGAAGAATCTGCATTTCGAAGAATAGCAATAATTACCAAACATATTGATCATGAACTGAAGCATTTGTTGAGCATCGGCAAGACGAACGGCACCACGAATCAAATTTGTTTTATGAAATTCTTGCAATTTGAAAATAATCTTAAAGCGTTCAGATAAAGTAAAAGCAGTACTGAGAAATGTTTTTCACCATGACAAATTCTTTTCACACATTAAAACTATAAACATTCCCTTTATCATGTATACATGATTTGATATCTTTGTACATACTACATAACAGATTCAATAACATCAATTGTATTCCACAATTAACAAGTGTATACATTTTCAAAGGCCATATACAAATCAACACAAACAAAATAAGTTATTTATCAGAGTATTTTTCATTTTGCCGAGACGTCTCTACATAGGTTTTATTTCATTATAAATAGAGTTTATCAGTAACAATAAATACATAACCCTTTTATTTATTGCCTCCCGATATCCGTCTAGTTTTTCTTCCCTAGGCATTCAACGTCTAGGGCCAGATAATGAGTCCATAATCGTAACATGAACCCGTTGTAAGTAAGTAATAGCCACATCATACAGGTTGCCATACCTCAATATATGTCAAAGCATTTTTAATTGTGGCGCCTCCAAATGCACGGGTACATATTTGCATCAATGTGTGGAAAGATAGATGGATGGATGGATAATTTTGATGAATGAGTTGATATACTGATGAAGAAATAAACAAAGAGTAATGAACGAAAACGAAAATGTTTTCGAAATACTTTAGTGAAATCCTTGTATGTCTGGAGTCATCTATATTAAACATCAATTCAGGCATGCATATATATGTGCGTGAGAGTGCTTAAGATTACAATCATGTGCATGCAGATATGCATACATGTGAACAGACATACTGACCGATAGACCAGAGCATGCATAAAGACATAAATACGCGCACATATCCATCCATCAATCCATCCATCCGTCCATACATACATACATACATACATACACACACACACACACACACACACACACACACACATACATACATACATAGATACATAGATACATACATACATACATACATACATACATACATATACATACATACATACATACAGACATACATACATACATACTACATACATACATACACACATACATACATACATACATACATACATACATGCATGCATGCATGCATACATACATACATACATACATACATACATACTACATACTACATACATACATACATACATACATACTACATACATACATACATACACACATACATACATACATACATACATACATACATACATACATACATACATACATACATGCATGCATGCATGCATGCATGCATACATACATACATACATACATAAATCGCACTCAAGGGTTACAAGCTGCATTGCGGTTACTATATGCGTTACAAACCTTCAGCAATGTTTAGGTGAAATATCAAAAAGGAGTTATAGCATTACTTTAGTGACTGAATCTGTTAAATTGGAGTCCGCTGTGATTTACCTGGATCGTTATCAATGGTTCTGTATCACATACTAAAATGGATACATTATTTGTGCCGTGGAAACTCTTTGGATATACAGTATCGATTCATTTTGTTCCCATGCCGATATAGTGATCATTATTTAAACAGTCATCTTATCACGTAAACTTGTAATGCTGATCAGACTTAAAGCTGCCCCTATCTCTTTTCATCTTTCTTCCACAAAGGGTAGTGTGCAAGACTAGTAATAGAAAGAGTGCTTTTTTTTGTCTACCATCTGGTCAGCCAAGGTCGGCTGGTCTGTCCTTGGGCAAAACACTTGACTTTAGCTGCCTCATTGTTATTGCGTAGTAACAGCTCTGAGTTGGAAATAATATTTTGTTCTGGATAAACAGACTGTGCAAAATAACAAAACTTTAATTAATTATATCATCTCAGAAGTAATTTGAGCTAAAATAAACGAAACATAGCTGGACGTGTATTTAGGTAACAATCAATATTGCCAATTGATGTGATGTGATGATTTACTGACGTAGAGCATTGTATTGTCAACAAAAATAATAATACAATAATAATTTGCTGTTAATTAGCATGTATGCTTAAACATGTAATGAAACAATATGGCTACTCTATTTATTATTAACATATGTTGCAAATACCATAAATTTTACATCAACGATGCAGCTATGCAGGTCAGAAAATATTGTTTGCGAAACCAAAGTCTGTGCGTATGTCTCTGTGAGAGAAAGAGAGAGAGAGAGAGAGAGAGAGAGAGAGAGAGAGAGAGAGAGAGAGAGAGATCACCAATTGCCCCCCAGTCAGGATGTATCAGATTGTTGTACCATCCATCCTGTGGAGTCAATTCAAACTCCTTGGTGGAGAAGGCTGTAAAAGATATGTTAGATCCCTTTAAACCGATTGCTAATTTTATAACAATTAATTTAAATAGTTGTGCTTATTGTTTACACAAAACCTAGACAAAGACATTTATAAATGTTGAATAATTATTCAGTCACACTGCACATTTTTATTAAAATGAATACGAATATGGTGCTTTCTGTTCCGTTTCGAACATCAGTAAATTATGTAGCAGAAATAAACAAATGAAGTAAAAGGTAAAAAAACGCGGGCAAAAGGAAACTGGATTATAATGCGATACAATACATTTAGTAAATCGTTTATTATTTTTAGTTAGACAACTATCAAATAATACTGAAAAGTTGACACTGTCGATTTCAATGTCAAAAGCAGAGCATCTGATTAGCATGCGGAACATAAGTGGACTGATTAGCAGTCTCGTATCATCTCACTGGTATCGGGCGTTTCTTATCAATTGACGAATGCCCAAAATCTATACTATCTGCAATAAACTGTAAGTCAATGATTGTTATAGATATTTCTTTAAAGGGAAACAAAAATATCTCTTGTTATTTTTTAATATTCAATTCCATATTTGTCTAACCGATTCCTTTACTTTTTGAAATGCAGTTTATGTCTTTACTACGAAATTTCCGAGTGCACGCCGTCACTGGCTGCCACCCGACTCCCTTAAAAATGCGCGAAATGACTGCCCACGTAAGAATGCTTGAAGGAAACCCAGCTCAAAATTCAAAAGTAGCTTGAATGAATAAACTTAATTTAATTCAGATGATTGAAGATAGCTACATATGGAACATAATTATAAAGATGTAGAATAAACACCTAAATAATCTAACTGAAAGTAACAAGAAAGACAGTATAACCCGCTGAGTAGCAATACTCCCAGTTCGCCGCGATGATTTTAAAGAAGACAACCTGTCCTCTTTTTGAATGATGCATCTAAATATGTGAAATTATTTAGTAACATCGTGCACAATTTTAAAGGTACATTTTGACAGGACAGAATATAACTTATATAACTATGAATTTATTGTGGGCAGAGAATCAGTACGAACACCAGAGATATAAATAAGCAAGTAAATAAATAAATGACTCGCTGAGTAGCAATACTCCCAGCTCGCCGTGATGTTTTTAAAGAAGACAACCTGTCCTCTTTTTGAATGGTGCATCTAAATATGTGAAATTATTTAGTAACATAGTGCACAATTTTAAAGGTACATTTTGACAGGACAGAATATAACTTATATAACTATGAATTTATTGTGGGCAGAGAATCAGTACGAACACCAGAGATATAAATAAGCAAGTAAATAAATAAATGACCGCTTTCGAATTGCAGGCCCCATAGCAAATAATTGATAACAAAAGTCAGCCAAAAAGCACTTGGAGCTACATTAGGGCTGTATCGAGAAAATGGCAAAGTTTGGATGATAGAGTCCTGCGGAAAATTGGTCAAGATGGCGGATTTATACGACTGCGGGGTGGAGTGATGGAGTTGATGGATACCTCCGACGCGTAAACGTGTGGTTAGGTAATATTCTATAACTTTTGGCAACAATCTATCTTGAAGCACAAATAACATTCAGTCATATTTGCAGGTACCAGGACGAAAGACCATTCTCGATCGAAACATAAGGAGTGTATAATTCTCTTAGCAGTCCGACTAGGTCAAGATATTTGTAGACTTTGCTAGTTTTCTCATTTGCTAGCTTTATTGTTTTCTCTGAAGTTGAGTAAAGAAAAGTAAAAGAATGTTTCGTCGCCTCCTACACTCTCATTCAAATGTCTCTTGTCATCCTCTCCTTATTTTTTCGAGTTGCTTTTTGGCGATTTCAAGCCGGGTGTGTTGATAATGAGCCGCCTACAAATGTTTCTGAGCTCTAATTGGTTCTTCAATATATTAGAAAGAGCTGACGAATAATGCACGTAATAACAGAAAAATCTTCACTGTTTACTAAGTAAGGGTCTTTCGTTAATTGTTCCCGTCACAGATGTCACTTGCCGCTCACCAATTACAGACAACGGTCGTCCAAAACTAGGGTCATCTTCCTGAACAACTTTAAATTGATAAAGCCGCCTGAAAATTGAAGAATATAACAAAGCATTGCAAACTTTATGCGACTCGGTCTAATATCAGTCGGAGAATACCTTAAGAGCCCCAGGACCTTGCAGTATACTCCTTGCACAGTTGCATAGTTGTTCTCTTACTCCGATATTTTCACGTCACTGTCATTTACCAATGTAAAATCACATGCATATATCTGAAGGCGACCGGCATACATCATGTTTAGCTGCAGATCATAGTGATAGATCTTTATCTTTCTTATCGATCGGCATTACATGTATTAAAATGTTCCAACAAACCAAAAACTCAACAAAGTGTTCAGAATTTGTCAGATATTAACAACATGCAAAAAAGTGAATTCAAAACATTTACCTATTCGAGAAAGTTTGCTGAGATGTATTTTGAGACGATGCACTAATATGAAACATTATTGTACATCTCTCCAACATCCAACACTTTATAAATAATGGAAGGTTATCAGTGGGACTGTATCAGAAATGTACCTTCTTACGGAAAATATATCTAAAAGTTTTAATCTATCTGACAAAATAACAACAAAGCCAAAGCTCGAATACTCAGTAAACTTAGACTAATGATAGTACAAGTCGGCCGTATTTGCAACAACTGTGTGATGCCAGAAATAAATATATATGTTTGTGCTCTATACCCATTATATGACAACCAGTGAATAAAAGTGAGAACAGTAAAATGAATACCATTATGGAAAATGCTATTGAAAAGTATATCATCTGAAATAATTCATTATTCTGCCAAAGATGTACACTATTCCATTGAAGCAATAACAAAAAGAAAGATCTTATCGGTTATAGTTACCCAGGGTTGGTTGGAGATATCAAGCATTTTTCATCCAGGAGTATGAACACACTAGATACCGTAGATTGTGAATAATAACGAATTTCCTTCGGAAATTACTATGCACTGATTTTGTTACTAATTCATACTGGCAAAACGTCTGTCGATTGTTTGTTATTTGCTTAAATGTTTATTTCCCCTCAAATTACACATACAGCAATTATCTTTTAAGCCACATTGTCCTTATGCCAAAATGTACATGTGAATGACTAACTGCATGCTCTTTGTCATGTACTAATTATTTCAACCAGTACAATATCCAGTTTTAAAATATCAGCTTCTGATATTAATTGGATAGATTGTCATTTTATCTACTTTGCAGGAAGGAAAAGGCGTTACGTACATAAGTAAATAATGTATAGCTTAGTGTACTTGATATCTTGTCCCCACCTGGAGATCTCGTGAAGAGAAGTTTTTAAAAATATTAACTTCGGTCCAAAATTTCCCATATTTTGTTACGTATGCTACAGACCTGAATATTTTAGGAATACAAAATCTAGATATAATAATTACCTGTTGAAACATTTGCAAGAAGAACAACAGAAGCAGAACAAAGTAACTTAATAATGTTCATATCGGCTCTGATCCGACTTGGAACTGGAATATCCTCCTGCTGACAGGCTTTACTAAGTCTACATATATACCAAATTTCACTACCAGGAAGTGTTGATTTATTTGCACGGCTGTCTTTAAATGTTAACCAACCATCTCACTTATTCATTGCAATTGAATTTGAGCTGGTCACCAATAACGAAATCAAAACAATGAATGCATATATTGATTGGCATCTATTAAAAAGCTATAAGGCGTGTTGAGGTAATCCACAAGCTCTTAAGTGATTGATTGTCTACAAGATAACGTGCAACTCCTGGTTTTTTTTTCGAATGTCTTTTTTGTGCTCACGAAATATCTACCGGGGACCATAAAGTTTTCCCGATAACTGCAATGTTTCATGTCCTGTTCGTGTCACTTTCATTATCGTCTAATACCTTTTTATATAAATTTTAGGATTGAAATAAAGTATTGTATGAAGCTTTACTTACAAACACCAAGCTGAAGTTCCAATTTCGTTTCTGTTTGGAAAACGTAAAATAAAATTTGCCAGTTCTTGTCTGTTACATTGCCCTTTAACTGCATGATATGGGTGTATGGACACATTTCTCGTCTGTGCTTGACTTTCACATCGTGCTATTTGCAGGACACCTTCGAATAAACAAATGTGTTAAAACTGAGTGTGGATTTTAAGCCAGTTTCAAACCACAAATATCGAACAAGTTTCTTTGCCCTTTTCAATTTATTGGTGATTCAAAAAGTGTCACAAGGGAGAAAACTACTCAAGCAGTAGGGGTCTCAAATCTGGATACCACTAAATGAAGACGGGAGCTTGGAAATTTAAAATAATTATAGTGTATGCTCCCAACAATTTCTTGCGACACCATCTTTCTCACCATGTTTAACTGATACGTGCGCGTATCTGGGTCATCTTTACATTACCAAGCATCCCATTAGCCAACTTCACTCAGTTGTGCCCTTTTTTAAAAAACGGTTCCACATGGGAACAATAAGTCACACGAAAAGATTAATTTGCAGCTATGATATTGAATCGTAACTAAAAACACAAGTGTTCAACGATTTGAGTTATACGACGGGATACTCTCTAGTAGTTTATAGCAAAACTATAATTTTTTTTTTGCCTAATTAAAAGAATTTAAACCATGCATCAAAACAAATCAGTCTCTAATTATGCAATTGCTTTACAGTGAGCGGAAGTTCAAACTTGAAACGAGAGCATTGATAGATCATTAATTTACATTGTTTCTTGACAGATCTATATTGTATTTTAAGTAACACACACCCACACATACATACATGCATACATACATATTTGAAATTGGTCTTAAAATTGTAGAATCATATCAGATGCTTAATCCTTGAAAATACTGTTGGAAGGATATTGGACCAGTTTTAGACGTGGAGCTTCATTACTTGCATCTGAGACTGGAACGTTTCTAACTATTTAAGACAATTGAATAGCAATGATATAATCTGTAAGCTTGTACATACATTCAAGTACGCTCAGCAGTAAAACCTAGCTGCAGCACATCTATCCAAGGTTACTCATCGTTTTATTGATCATTACACATAATTAATTAATCCTCTGATTGAAGGGAAGTGTTGTACTTACTGCTATTTTAAACTTCTGCTGAGTATTAGTATCGTGAAGTTTATGTGATTTTGTCAGACTGACAATTTGGATCTTTGTCACAAATGAATCCGTTATTTATTGTATGATTACAGTGTTGAGTATATGTAGAATATAGTTACAGCAAATGTCGGTTGCCATGATACAATTTGGATGTTTGTACTCTACAACCATTATATACATACGAGTAAATAAAGAACTGACCTGAACGTTTAATCCAATTTTGTGAAGAAAATAGAAGTTATTTAAAAGTTTATCTGCGTGTGTGCGATTTTGTTTGATTTGAGTTGACCGCATGCCATAGTTGTGTTTAGCGTGGTAACGACATTGAATTTGAATGCCAAACTCTTTGCATTTAGTATTGTGCAAACAATTCCAGTCATGAAGTTTAATCCTGTCTTGCTAAGGTAAGTGTAACTGCAGACAACAGCTCTTCCTGTTCTAACTGCTGTGTAACATGACGCAGATTTTGCCTTGCAATATTGATTTTTCCAGGAAGTTATGACAAAGACTCGAGTCATGGATTTGAAGAAACGAATATATATATATATATATATATATATATATATATATATATATATATATATATATATATATATATATATATATATATATATATATATATATATATATATACTCACACACACAGATATGTGTGTGTGTGTGTGTGTGTCTGTGTCTGTGTCTGTGTTTCTACACCACACACTAATTATACTATATTTATTACCATATATTTTGTCTTGTCGGCCAGCAAGGAAGTACCGTGTAGCGTCTCTTCTATCTATATTTCGAAATCCAATAGCATATGAATTTTGACAATTTTATCGCTTTTCTTGGCTATGTCGTTTAACGATACTCCAAAAATGACGTAGATTGCAAACCAAAACCTGCAAATTATGTCGGTAATTACACATTCGCACAAAGGTTCATTGTACGAGTCCTCATTTATTTCTCATAGAAATCATTCCAACAATACACATATCAAGTGTCAATGTCATTAGTAGATATACATTTGGAAATTGATTCGTGAGCAATGTACGATATTTGATTCGGTTATGTACACTAGCCTCACTTTTGGGTTCTACGGAACCCTCACATGCAGCATTTAAGTCCTTGCTTTTCATCTGGTTTATATTTTTAGTATTTAAGACATTTTACTCCCATCTACCGTGTGTAGCCTTGAGCAAGGCTCTTTAACATATTTGCCTAGGTACGACATTGTTCAAATTGCCATTGAAAGCGAATAACCCAAAACATTACGATTTAAGTATGACACCTCGATAAGGGAAGACAGACCATGATAGTATTTGCGCAGAATAAAAAATACACGATACATTAGGCAGTCCGGAATAATGACTCTGGATACAGTACTAAGTCTTGAAAATATGATACAATATCTAGTCCACAGAAGCGGTCGCAAGCGAAACTCCCATCCAGCGTACGCCTTGGACGAATACCATTTCTTGTCCTTTTGCCGTTATTATTCATATCACAGATTCAAGTATTTTCATCAAATAGGTAGACAGCAAGGGCTACAGAGAACGCAGTTTACTTGCAAAATTCGCTTTTAATGCAAACCCGATACTCTATTGCAATTCGTTCCCTTTTTTGCTTTTGTTTTCAAGGGCGAGCTAAAGCTACTTGGAAATCATAACACTACCGTTTTGCGTGTCTATAAGTATGTTAAATATAACCTAATGAAGATAAAGACCAGCTACATAAACTTTGATACGCACAGCTTTAATGGCGTGCTTGTGATAGCTTGATTAATCAAACAAATTAAACATTTCATAATTGTCCGTGTTCGATGTGATTTGATGGTGCGATTCAGCGGTATAGATAAAATTTGAAAATCCTCAAATCCTAAACCTCAATGTACAGGAATTCCCTCCAACTGACATTCAATTTTAGTCCGGAAGTTTTCTTTCTTTAAAAATACCATTTCTCCCCGAAAAACCGAAACCCTTAAACTCCGAGTACCGAAACAAATTTCTATCCCAAATTCCAATTTTACTCTTAGAAAACCGATGAAACCAAAACCTAATGTAAACTTGGAGTATATATTTTAGCTGCTCATTTTCTGGCACTCTGGAACAGACCCATTATTGTACATGTATTGACATGTATTGTATTAGTTTAATCTGTGAGATTAACCCTTGACAATGCCCAAGTGGCACGCAAGGTTAAAACAATACTTGTTACGCGCGCCGACACATATTACGGCTGACATCAGTCTAATCTGAAGTCTTTGCAGTATACAAAAGAGCTAGCTTTTAAAGCTATTTACTGGAACTGGTTATCACGAAACATTTTACATCACGATATAGAGCAGTATGTTTGAACATACCGCGACACGTAGCATGGTATACCATGGTATTTCTGAAGATACCTTGATACGTACCATTGTATACCGCAATTATATTAGGGACATCAATTTAATTATCTGGGGTAGAGGCGTGACACCTTTTAATGAAAAATCTCAGTCTGTAACTAACTGGAGTAAATATCACATGATGATTTGCAGGAAGCTAACAACATATTATATCCATTACATTACTTGAAGAAGGAAATTATCTTGAGGGAAAAGAAGAAATATCTCAGCTGAAATGGAAATTGCAACTCACCGACATTACATAATAGTAGATGAATTTGCTATGTGTAACTTAATTGTTGTATAAGTTGTAACCTAAAAGCTATAAATAAAGTGGGGTGATTAAGCTTACATTACAGCTGACTCCCTGTAAAAGACACTGTGCTGACATTAGAGAAGTTGTTGATAAAAGAAGGAATTGTTGACACTGAATCCTACAATTTACAACTATAATATAAAACAGACATGAAAACTTTGAGATGTCAACACCCGGGCAAGATATTTCTAAGAGAGAGAGAGAGAGAGAGAGAGAGAGAGAGAGAGAGTCAGGAAACATCCAATAAACATAAAACGCAGTTACTCAGCAAACGAGAAAATATTGGTGAACTACAGATCTTGCGTGATTCAACCCGAAAATTAGTCCTCATGTGAAAATCGAATGATGATACGCAGTTATACAACGTAATGCGTATCCGTAACACATTAATTTACGCTAATAAATAACTGAAAAGTGACACATTAATTTATTAATCCCTATTTCCTTCTAAATTTGACTTGGCCCTAATATCACAACATCCATTTAGCACAACCTTGGTATATGTGACACGTGGAACGTGTGATTAAAGGATCATAAATATAATTATATTTGTAATATTTAAAATTTTGGGGAAAAACAATTCTGTTTTGTAAAAAAAATATGATTTACGAATCATTTGGTCGAGAACAGCGAAGACAAAATGTTAATAGCACTAATTTGCAACGTGAGTACTGTGGGATTTCATTGCATTCGTTCTTAACGGAAACTACCGTCGTACTGTTATAGTGAAAAGGTACCGTGGTACATATCACCGGAAAAATGGTCGCGGTAAAACAGTATGCCGGTAATACCACGCGCCTGTACTACTTACATGTATTGTAGGTAAGCCAATTGAGTAAGACTATGTTGATCTGCTGGTTATCTAACTGTGATTGATGCTATTCATTTGTTTACATGATCAAAATAATGTTGTTTGCTTGTTTGTTTTTTCATTAAAGATCAGGCATTTATTAACCAGGCATACGGCCTCTCTTTTGGTGTTTTGCGGGCGGAGACAGACAAAGCAGTATTCTAAAGGCAAGATTTACTCAATTGATTTTCAATGCAGAAAAATCAATGCATGCAGGTATTTAAGAAACAATGCCTGTCTTTTGTCTTTATTCGCATGTCGAGATGTTAGAACAAGCAGCTAAGCGTCGTAGGATTGAACTTTCCTTACAGGATAAAATTAGTCTGATTAGTGAGTATGATTTTGTGCCAAGACCTAAAGTGAAGAGAAAAGAAGAACTATTCGGCAAAGAAACAGCTACAGTTTAAGATATTCTAAAGAAAATAAAAATCTACAATGTTGAATTTGAAAAGAATATTAACGCAAATAAGCGTTGTTTCAAGAATGCCTACACATTATTATCAATAACTGCAATTTCAAGGTAATATAAAAACTTATTTCGGGAGTATCCAGTTACCATCAATATGTTGACGCACTATTCACAAAAAGCATATTAAGGTAACGCAAATTTCTACATTTTTTCAAGGAAATTAAATGCTGTCGCATTTATAGCATGGTTACACCCATTTATGTGAGTTCTTTGAACAACTTATGAAAAGTTTGCTCATTACATTATGTCCTAATCTAGAACAGCCAATTTTGGCCATAGTGGGAAAATGCACAGTATAAACTGGTCTACATCACGTTTATTTCACCCATACTTAAATGACCTCGCTACACTGACACGATGATATATGAATTATCGACCACTGTTCACAGAGAAATTTCTGCACCACCCACTTACTCCCTATCAAAATTACAATCTAGATTATATTCTCCCGGGGAAAATTGCTCAAGGATCACCTCTCCTCTAGATAGAGTTTTATTTTGACGCAAGAATAATAAATACCCCGACCATTAAAGTAGCTTGCAAAAAATAAACTGAAACGTAAACTATTCAGCAAAGCATGTCATTTATAAATATGTTAAAACATTTTCTGGTGTTACGTACTGGCTCCGTTGCTCTAAAATGTCTTAAATGTGCCACTGGAGATAAGTTGCATAATCAGGGGCCCCGAGTGGCCGAGTGGTCTCAAGCGCTCTCCGTTACAGATCACTGCCATCTCACCTCTGTCTGCGTGGGTTAAAGTCTCAGATTAGGTCAATGTGGGTTTGTGAGACAGCTTCCAGTAGCTCCTCGTGGGTCGGTGGTTCTTTCCCGGGTTCTTCCTCCACCATTAATACTGGCCGCCATGTATAGCCTATCGTGTGCTGATAAATGGCGTTAAACCCTGCAACAACAACAACAACAACAACAGCAACAACAAACTGCATAATCATATTTGCCGGTCTTGTGGAGCTGTTCGTGATTTTTACCTTGCACGTAGGCAAAATTTGAAATAAACTTATATGACTGTTCCAATACATGTGATTACACAAACAACCATTCTGTTGAAATACATACTGATGAGGAAACAGACAATAAATAAACAAAATAATAGCTAGAAGTGAATTGATCATATTTTCTAATCTTCATCGAGTACAACAAGTACAAGTCATTGACGGACGTCGAAATTTGAAAACGATTTCCCTTATATAAGCATATAGACCGTGCATCAACTGAAATAAATTGTACGGCAGCATGGAATTCAAATACGAAGCGGCATGCAAAAAGCAGATACACTTGAATTATTGGGACCAATATTTGCACAGGATCAAGTTGCTGTAACAGATAATCCATATGGGATGCTACTATAACCACTTACATGGGTTCATAATATACATATACTACGAGGTGCAAGAAAAACTGACATATTTGCATTATTGTGATGAACAAAACCGCCGTTGTATAGCATCTGCTAGCTGCAGAGCATGTTCCTGAAAAAGTACAACAATCACAAGTACCTGTATTTAAATTTCATACGCGTAGTAATGAATTAAAAAATCACGCGACAATTATTGCACACACACACAGACAAAAACTAACTGAAGACGCTCGACAACTTTTGTCAAATAAACTTTTTGGAATTACATTGGTGTTACAAAGCTCTATCCCCTCTGGAGTTAATCACATATTTTTAATGCACATTTGGTTATGCAACTTTATCGAAAGTCATCAAATAAGGATGTATTTAAAACTACACATCTGTAGATTCACAGCGGTGTCATGACAATCCTGAACCGTAACATACTAAGGTCATTCATGAAGAAAATTGACAAAGGAACTGACAATATTCTCGAGACGTTCTAAAAATATTCTAATGTTGGATCAGAATGGACTTTGAATGATACTAAAAAGTCGAACTACATATCTCCCCATATGAGCCATTTTGTGGATCCAGTTACATACCAACACCAAAGTCGATTGCACCAAGGTCAGTACTAAACGTTAAAAACTTTATTGCTCGATGTTTCAATGGGTAATTTTGTCTTCATTGCATCAAGCGAGGGATAATAATAATCAGCCTCAAAATTGCCATCAATACTTAGGTTAATTCAACTTTGGTAAAATTGAACGACTTAACCCATCTATTATGCTTAATGTGTTACCTTGGGATAAAGGGTTTAATCTGCTTGAACTATTCCAACATGGACAGAGTGAACGAACCCAGTCAATCTGATTAAAATCAGATCTCTAATTTATTCATGAAGATCCGAGAGCGACCGCTCTGAGGTCATGTTTTGGCAACTTATGTCATTACCATAATCGCTCATTTTATCAACCAATCCGATGAAGTCTTATATCTCTGGAGACTGCAGTGTTGATGAGGAGCATGTATGTGTACCGAACCATTTAATTCACTTTCATATTATTGGAAGTTGCATTTCCATCTGTTAATTCAAAGGTCACTAGAACATTACCCCATGTAGGATTGCGGATATCTGATTTTAGTCAGATTGCAAGCCAATTAAATTTGTTGCTGAGAAATATGATTGGTACAGAATCGCAATCGCACTTCGTATGGATACAAAATCTCGCCTGGTGTCTTAGCTGACACATGCAGAAGTTGCTTGCATCACTCCTAACAACTACTCACTGACAATGCCTTTTACTGGAGTGGGATCAGTGCAAAACAGCAGAGGAATATATTATAACAAACAGGGAAAAAATATATTCAAATTTACTGCCGTGGAACGAACAAAGAAAGTCCCTTGTTTCACCGTCATGGACTTTCAATTACCGCCTCTTAACCCTGAAGTAAAGAGGCGAACGAGCTCAACAACCATACAGTAAATACCACACAAGTTGCTAAACACGTCCAATGCGGGGTTTGTTATACAGCAGTTAGGCGTGATGGGCAAACTAAACCACCAAGATTGTATGGTGACAAGGACTCGGTTGAAGTTTGTCTTAAAACGCTTGATGCTACAGCAAACTCTATTCGACACGCAGCTCGATTGAACCGCTGACATTATTGTGACCGGCTATGATATTAATAAGTTTTCCACAGCCAGTCATCGCAGGGTCTGTGAAACAGCTTTTGATGGGATTGAAAGTTCCAAAATTCATTACCATTATCACATCACTGGTGCATACAGTAGAGCTGCACATCACAGAAGGAATTTACGATTGTCAATTGACCCAAACAAAAGAAGACAAAACGCGGTAGAGCTTCAAAATCTGCTTGGGTATGATGATTAGTTGATTATATAAACGGTAGTGTCGGTGTCAAGGCACCAATGAGTGTTTTCCAACAACATGGAAAAATGTATGACGTTTCGGCTGTGCCAATTAAAGTTCATCGATTCGTTATAGTTCCAGAAGTCGTTATTTCAAACGTTTGTGAGTAATCTGGCAGTGGAAAACTTCAAAATTATCAGTCGATATTGTGCCACCGACACTGACCTGTTAACGAGAAAAGGTGTTTACCCATACTACTAAATGAGAGATTGGGACAAATTTGCTGAGCTCAGTTGCCACCAAAGGAAGCGTATAATTCGCCGCTGTCACGTGAAGAGATTTCAGAAAATGATTATAAACATGCAAAGTTTTGTCGCTATTCGATTGCAAAAACATTGGTGACTGTCACGATCTATATCTGCGCACTGTTGTGCTTTTGCTCACTGATGTGTTTGAGAACTTTTTTTTACATTACCATGCACAAATATAAGCTCGATCCCGCAAATTAGTTCTCATCACCTGGAATGGCTTAGGATCTGTTTTTGTCAAAGTTCAAGTTAC
Source organism: Sinohyriopsis cumingii (assembly GCA_028554795.2). Lineage (NCBI taxonomy): Eukaryota > Metazoa > Mollusca > Bivalvia > Unionida > Unionidae > Sinohyriopsis > Sinohyriopsis cumingii. Next base: position 1,225,735 of record JAPYKE020000185.1, on the reverse strand, counting down.
TAACCGATATTAATGAACATCTGATTATCGAACGCTTACTTCTGGATGGAATATCAATATTGAGTCATCGGTAAACAGTCCAAACATAGCGGTGTATGACCCCGTTGCCCCTAACAGTTATATCATGTTTCTATATCCCCATAAGCACTATGACTGGGCGATGACAGAGCCGTTACCTGTCTTTGGGTTTCAGTGGATTGATCAGTCACACGTTGACATACAAAATCACGTTCGCGATTACATCAACAGTGACCACGGACACTTTATTGAAGTTAATCTGGAATATCCTGAACGGCTCCACTGCGCTCTTAAAGATTTGACAACAACGAGTTTCCAAAAGGACATCCGTTGTATAGAAGCACTAATAAAAATATTGTTGGTATGTATAAGGATGAAGATTAGGGTAAACCAATCGAAGAAAATTTGGGACTGTTACTTAAAATGTATTCAATAGTGGTTTGATCTGGTAAAATCATTAAGAAATGTTAAGGAGTCCAACCGTGGTTGCGCAAAAAGTTCGTCCTGATGACATTTACGTACAATGTCTTCGCCAGCGATATGAATTAGGACATACAGAAAATATTATACTGTCTTAGAAAATCGCATGGATGTTTACCGATTTACCAAACTAAGTTTGTCACCTCTTGATACCATGCGATGTATACTTGCTACGGAATCAGCACCTAAGCGTACGGACACCATGCGATTCTGGACCATCTCATGATTTATATTATGCGCTAGTACATTCTGAATCGCAAAGCGATACATTAACTTGTTAAAGTAATTCTTGGTGACACTTCCGTATTCTCTGGAACGACTGCAATTGCTCTAGTAAATATGCTCGATCGTGTGGCTTTTCTGCTCGTTTAGAAATAGGCTCCAAATGGTAAAGTGTTGCTTGCCTTGGGGTATCAATCCGTTCCGACATTGTAATTACACATAAACGGACGACACAGGGGCTGTAGCACGATGTTGTCCTCGTTCTAACATTCCAGGTTCATACAGATATATGACAAAATTATTTCGGGTGGTTCCTACGGTGCTTCCTCTGATATCATCGGTCGGTTGTTACAATGCAGTCGAATATCAAGCCGTTTAGCAGGTCCACAGCTATTGTACTCAGCATATGTTTTTTTACCATTATATTTGCTCCATGGTGTTCCCTGTAGCATTGTTAAGCTGCAAAATCAACGCGGTGAATTGTTTTATACCCTAAAAATCTACGGCTGATGGAGCTGCATGTTCCAATGTATGTAAAACCTTTTGCTCCGCATCGAACAAAAATTTCATTCAGCACGACTTGATCATTACGTTTTTGAACTCTTATTGGTTTAGAAAGCGAGATTTCGTGCGATATCGCAGTCAACATGAGGATATGATTATGTAATATACCAGTAGTATTATTCAATGGCATCAAGAAAAAGAAAATTTTCAGATTTTGTCGTCATCGACTTTTCCATACGAACAACACCTAAACCCTCAAAGCATGGAACCAATTCTGTTTCCACACCCAGATTTTGCGCTGATCGTTAGTCCAGCGGGATAAAGAAAATGCAACTGTTGTTAAATATGATTTTACGATAGTCGGCTGACGAATAACCGTATTATGATGTTTTGAAAGATTTTCATAAATCGTTGAATGACAAAGTCCAACGGAATTAAAGTGTCTTTAAGTGGCAACGCCACTGTTGATTTCTTTTGTATCATCAATGAAGCACATACAATTGATGTTTGGATGTAAGTGAAAATGCTCTTGTAATGTACGACCAGATGATATCTGAGCACCAAATCAAACCCGCTAAATATTTTCACAAGGTATTGCAAATATTTATTGGATTAGACGGGGGATGAATATCTTTATATGTTTGCACGAATCAGTATATTGTTGTTACTATTCATATAACTAGGAGGTCTGGACATGAGCGTGTCGCACAGAATATCGTAAGGGTTTGGATAAAATAATCTAAAAATCAGAACAATCATGAACATAAAAATGTACGCCTGTGATTTTATAGTGGAATTTGAAAAGCCACGATGTACATTAGCTCGTGAGCACCATAATCTAATTGATACATTTTTTTGCAGGTCGTAAACATGTCAAAGTCATGTTGTAGTCTAGACAAACTGCACTAGAAGACACCCAACGGGCTTTGAACAAACATTTTGCACCGCTGATTAAACTATCAAAATAAATTACTGAACGTGCCGAAGATATTATAAAGACAACAAGCACAGCAAAGATGTTAAACAGCTCACCAAGCAATCTTCACAAAGTAATATATACATTGCTCTGAGCAGACACAGCAACTGAAAAGAGTACATGATAAAAAATTACGATCAAAGACACATGATACATACATAAATATTGAATGACTTAAATGTTATTCAGAGAGTATACTGGAAAGAAAGAAGCTACTGGTGAACAGTGGAATCATTTTGTAAAACCGTATTATTCATTTGCGAGCTGAAGAACGGAAGATGGCGAATCTGTAAGGCAAGAATATATGGATCTTTGTATACCTGGACCAGTAATACCCACGCAACCACGACAATAATTGCAAGACAACAATATAAATTTCTAAGTCGACAAGACGTTTTTCAGCAAAAACTAGCAACACTAACACATTTTTTCCTAAGAAGTGAAGATCGCGCGCCTCAAAATATTCTACAAGAACATTAATTGGAAATATTCTCATTTGGCTGAAGCAAATATAACTTAATTGCCTCAATGTTGCTAGAATTTTCCAAATCTGGTATGATGTAATTGCACAAGACCAGTGGAACATTTCCAATACTTGCAGCAATTTGAGCGTTTTGTAGCAGAGACTCTGGCGGCTGAAGAAACGGCCGCCTTTGAGGCTGTCGGAACAATGTCTTGGGTGACGATGAAAAAGTCAGTTGGCGGAAACAATGCACCATTTTTCTCTAGGTAGAACTGGTAGGTCTGTAACAAAGAAAAAGGTCTTTGATTACAAGGATCACGTCGTCAAATGCTATCGGGCAGAGGTCTTCGATTACCTGGTAAGACACGCAGAAGTCCCCGCCGTTAACCAATCTTAATTATTCAGTATGGTAAAATCAGTCAAGTATTTTCGCTGATTCCATATCCGAAATCAACTTGCATCGATTGTGCCACGCACACCTAAAGCTGGGATCGACAACCTAGCTTTGACAACAGGACCTGACACGAATTGGGTTGCATATATGTGACACCTCAGCGTCGCTTGCATTTTGACTTATATGGAATTGCACCACCTGTTGAAGTTGTTAATTATTTAACGCAACGCGGTCATAGTTGTCTACCATTATATTATTCGACTATACCTGTACTTAAAGTATACTATAACGGAAATCCCAAACTATTCTTATATTCATCAATGGCATTGTCAGCAAAATATGAAATTCAGTTTGTAGCATTTGAGATCTTTCCACTCAGTTACTTAATTGCCTTTTGTGTTTAAGATTAAATTTATCATTACATATAGGTAATGCATTCTGACAATGGTGATGAGGTCAATGAAGTTACTGACGGTGTGTTAAACAGATGGGCAGAGGATACTATCTTTGACGATAGTTTTGTCCCACTTGTCGACAAATATCTGCGTGAGGAGTGTTACCAGACTATCATATACAATGAAATATAATCTTGTTAGGAGTCAAATAAATATTGATTCATTGGACCATCCTGATATGCAAGTACCAGCTCGACGCCTGCTTGAAGTACCTAAAATTGCTCAAGCGTTGACTGTAGCACCAGGTGCAAAATCACTCCAGGATTTTTTTCTACCACGATCACGTGGACTTATCAATTTACCTCACATCGGTCACCTTTTCCATCGATTTAGTAAAACCAAACTTTAACTCAACTGAGAAAAAATAGATATCGACTTTTATTCACCAAGGACACACTTGTTCGTGCAACATTCTTCGGACGACGGCGAAAGCGATCGTGTCAAGGACCAGACACGGGTGCAACTAGTATATTTTTAATGATCGTAATGCTATACCCTAAGAGAGTAAAGATGTTGAAAACGTAAATATTCTTCAGACAGAGGTTTTCTATAATTGTATCAACGTGAACAAATAATCGAAGCGGAGCAACAGCTGAAAGATGAAATCGTCAAGAGAACCGCGATGTTCGTGAAATACAAATGCGCTTGTTTGATGGTAGATGCTATTTATGGTCTTGCACCGGCAACAACTGATTGTTTTTGATGTTCATTTTTTTAATGAAGGTACGAGGTTGACGCCGCTGAATTCAATAATCGGAGAAGGATATGAGCTAATATACACTTCAAGATGTCGCAAAGGCAATAACAATGCTAAACAGTCCTTCTAGATTGTAGAATAATTTATCGGGTGGTTGTTAATTGTATTTTTTTAAAAGAGCACACTGGATGAGCCAAATCACTTTCTCTTCCTGAATCAATGCTCCACCAACTGATACATCACTGGCATGAACATGCATGTTAAATAATTGACTGAACTTTGGGTCTGCAAGAACCGGTTCTCCATTACCTATGGCCTTTAGTTTGTAAAAGGATTTATGACATTTGTCAGACTTATACAACTGTCATTTCTTAGTCTACGAATTTGTCAGGGACTCGGGAAATATGGAAAAATTTGAACAAATTCTTGATAATATTAGCCATACCCAAACATTGCCTTAGTCGCTTTATACTATAAAGCAATGGGAATTCAGATATAGACTTGACCTTAATTTCTACAAGTTCACTTGACTGTGTTCCACGATATGTCCAAAGATATGTCACAAGCACAGCAGAATTCAATTTTACCAAAATTAATTTTCAAATTTGCATCACTGAGTCAATCTATGAATTACCAAATGGTTACCAAATGATTCTTTAGATATCTTTGTGGATAATACCGCGTCAAAATTATCTTCACAAAATATAACATGTTTATTAAACACTAGAATGTTGATTGATAAATTTTCATACCGCGCAACATTACTTTATATTGATAAAGTACATACAGAGTTGCAAATGTCGTAATTTTGTTTGTACTTTACTTGAGTGGAATTTGCCAGAATCCTTTTAAGAGCACAACGTTGGCGACATATTTTGCATTTACACTTGTATCGATTTATTAATTTATTTTTGGCATTGGAAATGGGTCTGTTTTGTGCCACGGTAGACTTTTCTATAGTCAGTCACATACGGAATGTATTGTACGGCTTAGGCACAAGAATACATGGTGAAGTCTAGTTACTTTTACTTGGTCCTATAAACCCATTCCCCGGTAAATACTGAAGTTGTGTTTTCCAGTTTCAGATTATTCATCCTATAAGGATTATGCATAATATACAATCTCCACGTCATGAGAGATTATGTTCGTTCGCTCTGGAACATCTGGAAACATGTGATCATATTCGATTAATAGTTGCTTTAATTAACCCCGTTCGTGTCATTGCACATGTGAACGTTTGTTATGAAGATTATTCAATATTTCTAAATTTCGAACATTGGTTAAAGGAAAGCAGCAAGAGTCAGATTGCATTCCATCATTTAAATCCCCACTGTCTGGGACTGATGTAAATACATTGAGTGAATGATTAATTGTGCTGTCTTTGCTACAATACTCTTTTAACATATTTATATGAAAAAGTTGTTTTGTTTTCCTTCTTTCCAGGAATGCTGATGATATCATTTAGTAATTTTCGTTCTTTCAATTGTAAAAGATCACAAAAGATTTTGAGGTATGGGCAAGTGAGACAGAATTCAATCAAAAGGTTAAAACATCACGTACTTTCTATCTTTCTCATAGCTTAATTTCATTTCAGACTGAGTAGGGTACCTCTCAAGCCTTCGACAACTTGTATTTGAAATCAGAGTCATTGACAAGAAGGTTAATCTTGAAGTCATCATTTGAAAGACTTTTAGCGCGAAAGGATTAAAACCCTATGATTCTTGAACAGATTCCTTAACACCAAACATATTAAATGAACACCCTCATCCCAATTTATTCTTGTAAGAAACCAATGTGACCAAATTATATTCAAGTTTGATGAAATATTTCCAAAGCCTTTTGACTTTCAGAGTGATAGACGGAATATTTAAACTGTTGATTGCCTTTTTAATGCATAATTTGTTAAACATTTTGAAACATTAATCAGACTGGGCAAATTTAGGATGGCCAAAACATGTGACGTTCTCAAAGCTTTTATTATGGGTTCAGAAATATTTCTCAAAGTAACTTATTTTGGAAATTTTGTGGACTCACACATTTAGTTCAACACGTATTTGTTGCCTGACTTGATATTAGGTAAAGACTAGGCACAGTCTATCAATATTCTGCTAAATGGTTCGTCAAATGAGGAAATAGGTTGAACATGATCGTTCGGTATCTTTTAAATGGGTTTTCCTACTATTTGACAAGTATGACAGCATCAGCATCTGCAGTATTTACAATTACCACTTTTAATATTCGACCAATAAAACTGATTCGAGATCGTGTGATAAATCTTACTGACTCCTAAATGACCAGCAAATGGATTTTCATGCGTTAGAGTTAGAGAGTAATGTCAATATGATTTCAGAACAACAATTTGATACATATCTGACCACTGGTCACTCGTCATAGGTCCTGAGACTAAGTGTGATGCCAAATTGGCACAATGGAGAGGAATATTAACAAAGTCGTACTCTAATTTCAGAATAAGAATATTTTCATTAAAAGAGGACTTTACAGAAAATGGCAGATTACCATTTGTAACCTATTTTGGGGCTATGATCACATTTCCATACCTTTCCGTCTAACAACCTTTGTTTCCGTCTGCAAACCCTTGTATTTTGAGTTTCTAGCGTGTTACCAGCACCCCCTAGTGGCTTTAAAAGGACCGTATTCGTTGCACTTATAAACACTTATTAAAAACAACAACAAAAATTATTACTCGTAAAAAAACAAAAATGCTAACTTGTTTGGTATCTAGCAATGCTCAGCCCCATAAGAGCATACCAGGCAAACAAGATTTATCTAAATGCGGACATTCTTTCAATGTTTGAGAAGACTAAAGCATGACAAACTTTTCAGAAATTACCCACTTCAGACCAGATGCTGGTTGTCGCATAATTTATCTCGAAATGATGTATAAGGCTAAATACATCCCTGGATGTCTAGTTTCTTAACATCATGCAACAGTATATCTTTAACTTCGTTTTTTTTGATGAAAACGATTTCATATTGTTAAAGCTATTAAATTCTAATGTGTATCTGTAATCCCAATTTAACAGACAACGAAATTCCTTATTACATTTTCTTCGTTAATTCTATATCAGTTTAAAATTATTTAGCTTTTATTAAAGTGTATACCAATCATAGGGCCTGTTTCGTTTCGCAAGATATTAACGTCGATTAGAAGTTGTATCATAAGTACTTGTGCGCAGATTGCAGACCAGTATATATTTGTTATGCCTCTTTAAGCAAACACTCGTAAGAATAGCAACAATACCAGCATAATAAAATGGGTGAATGTTACTGCGACATAAGTCGAGTGGGGATATAAAGTTGTTTAGATTAGAATTAATTTTCCAAATCTTGACATTGGTCTTAGTGGAATCAATTTTATTTGTGTTCAGTTATAATTTGAGGGATGATTTATTTATTTAAATCATTCATTGGAATTACAACGTGGCCATTCATATTTTTGGACTAAGTCACTTTCGTGGAATTATTTTAAAATCGTTTAAAGACATTTTGGATTATATCATTGTCATGCATCAAGACTGTTCGCACATCAACACTATTTAAGGCTATTGGTACATCAGTATACACAAGAATTGAATTAATTCGGAGCATCACTGGAATTCATTTGGAATATTCTATACATTTGGACGTCCGATAGAACTCATTAGGGATTTATGTACACGACTGTAAGTTCCTTTTGAATTTACATTTTTGTATTCTAGGGAAATAAATGCCTTTGCTGAATTTTACTAACTGTGTTGGGTTTCACTCTTTTAAGTTACTTAGTACAAAACTATCAGCTTCAGATGTGGATCATTAAATATAGGCGTTGAGAGCAATAAACATTTTCTAAACATATTATTCAAGAAAACGAAATCTCCAATCAAGGACATTTTAGGCATCCTATATATAATCTTTAAACCAGACGTTTATGAACATATTGGCTTGTGTAATTTTATGCCACGTATTAATTTTTGGTAGGCCGTGAGTTACTGGATAATCCAAGTAAACTAATAATGATAATACACTGGAGTAAAAATCACAGTCTTTGTTATATGCTGACGCGGCCGAATTGTACAATGGCTGCCTCGTGTGTACGCAGACTCCAGATGAAATTCATCAAGCCGCGAATGCTTTTTGTTTTTCCAATGCGCTATTATGCTTAGAATAGGGAAGGAAAATTATGTAACTATTTACATTTTCTGTGTGAATAATCACAAAGCACAGCAGAACATAAACGGGAAACCGTGGTCAACGCGGTGGATTCAGTAAGAAATCTGCAACTATCATATGTTATACAGACTACACACGCATTACTTCTTGATAACCAGTGCGTTTAATTGCAAAAGAAAAGGAAACTTGCTTGATATCGAGCGAATAACTTATTCATTTTATATCGTGGGTGAAAAATAAAAGGATTTTCAACAGGTGATTTCGCCACGTGTGAAAAAAACCCCGCGCTTTTCCACCCAATCGATAAAATGTATCCATTATTCACTCGTCGCAAGCAAATATCCTCTATTTACATAATGCTTATAGGTGAATATTTCATGCATGCTTATCTGAATAGCAGACACACAGGAAATAAAAATGTCGAGCTGCTTTGTCATACTATCACGATGTTAGAAATCATGGAAATGATAAAACTAAGAAGAATCATTAAAGCAAATAATTATGCATTACAAGCAATTACTAGTACAACACACCAACGTATTTTAAAATACAGTTCTGTAAAGGATAATAATAGAAGCACTGTGTGTGTGTGTGTGTGCGTGTGTGTGTGTGTGTTTACACAGTGTAATACTTTTCAAATTTGTTAATAGAGGTCCTTAACGACGAGTCTGTCCACATCTACAAAACATAACTTGCAATATCTCATTGTGTCTGTACAATTCTGTAAAACTATTTTTCTATTGCAAACATTCATGCTGTCATTTACAAAAGTTCACTCAGTACACACCATGTACGTATGTCTATTTTTAAGGAAGGTAGTTTTATATTTAAGATTAGCATTTTTTTTTAAATCGGCTTAGCAGGCAAATGTTTGTATTGTGTCGTTTGGGGAAATGATTCATACCTTTTGGTTTCGATGTCATTGGATTACATACAGATGGCATTAACCTTAGCAGGAAAGATTCGTTGGTTAATGATCTATTCATTTGAATCACACATATGTTTTTAAATTGCGTCATTAAAATTAGGGGAGTTTGAGCTATAAGAAAATATATGTAATTGATGACGATGTGTTTTCGTATCAACTCTTCCTGGTCCTTATCTCTATCTCGCATGAAAACGTAACATAAAAGATATGCAATAACACGTGTCTAAACCATATTTTAACGTGAAAAATGTTTGACTAAGAAGCATTTAGTAAATATTACTATACAGTTGTGTTTAAAGAAAACGGTGCTATACTTGAATAACACTTGGTATTAATGTCTCGTTGAAAGAAACGTTATTACATGTTTTTTACAAATTCATTCAACGAATTTGGACGCACGCTAACATGTGCATTTATGCGTTTTGAATGTCTTATGTACTACAGTTTTATGACTAGCCGGGATTCAGATACAGTATCGAGATTCCCTTTTAGGGCCTCAATTGTCTGAGAATAGATTCGAATTTTGCTGCTATAGCTAGTCCATTAACAGACTAACCTAGCAAAGGGCAACACAGTAAAGGCTTTGGGGAATAGTGTGAAGAATAGTAAAGAAAAATAGATCAGTGCATCAATCTAATGTTGCCAGAAATGGATAAATAATTTGCATTGAGAAATGATGCAGCAAAATACAGGATTAGCAGCAATTTTGCTACGGAACAAGAAATAGTAATGCTACCCATTGCTTATACAATTAGACAATAGCTTCCTCGCGAGCAACTCTACTCCATGATCGAAAAATATTATTTGGCATAGGTGTGGGGAATAGGAATGTTTTGCTCCTAACTTTTAAGGAGTGAATTTGTCCTTCAAAGGGACCACCAACCTCTCGAGTATTTAAAATAGCATTTCTAAAAAGGTTTGTCCCTTTTTAGGGTGGGAGGTATTGTCATGGAATTGTGTTGATGTATAATATCACGAGTAACTTAATTCATTTAAATGTTGCATGTATTAAGGATGAAAAAATGTTAGAAATATTCAAGTTCTAAAAGATTATTCTTGTCAAATGCAGATTCACATATTAACAAGATAATAATGATAAACTTGCACAGTAGTTCCGATGAAAGGATTGTATATCTAAGATAAAACTCCAATGTAATGCATTATTAGGGCTTGGACGCGGAAAACGAAAATGCCGCTGCCTAAGTTGATGGTTCCGGAAGCCGTGGCCGATATCTCGCGCGCTGCACTTTTGCGCGAGGAAGAGAATGACTCGTCCTTGTGCACGACCGCCGAGAAAATCCTATCCAGTACCCTGAAGAAAAAAATATGGGACAAGAGCTTGAAATTTGTACGAAAGGAAGTGATTATGTATCGGCAATTTACATATTTTGAGGGGAAAACGTTCCAGCACATAGATCCAATATTTTAGGTTACATGTGTAGGAAACTGACGAATAACAAGGTAATTGCCGAATTATAAAGGCCCATCGTGAATACCGATGTATCACGCTTCTGTCGATCAAGCGATGTGTACCTCAAACTGTTAAAAAGTGCGTTTTGAATTTTTATGTACTACAGTTTTGTGACTAGCCGGAATTCAATCGCAGTATCGAGATTCCCTTTTAAGGCCCCAATTGTCTGAGAATATATTCGAATTTCGCTGCTATAGCTAGTCCGTTAACAGACTAAACTAGCAAAGGGCAACACAATAAAGGCTTTGTGGAATAGTGTGAAGAATCGTAATGAAAAATAGATCAGTGCATCAATCTAATGTTGCCAGATATGGATAAATAATTTGCATTGAGAACTGATGCACCAAATAGAGGATTAGCAGCAGTTTTACCACGGAGCAAGAAAGAGTAATGTTACCCATTAGGTCACAATTAGTATTTTCTAAAATGAACCATTAACTAATGGAAATAAAACCTTCTAGAATGATCTAATGAGCTTTGTTTATTTACAACACAATAAGCTATAAAATTCACTTAGGAAACTCTAAAAGCCCGACTCAGATAAATATTTGCTCCATCATTTTTACTTGATTAATAATCCTGATATTAAGCTCATGCACAATGCAAATAATGAGGCTATTATTAGTTGTTTACATAAATGAAATAAAAAAGGTCAAGCAGGTCAAGCAGAAATGAACCCAATTTTGAACAAGGTCAAGTCCAAAATATAATGTTACATTACAATATCATGTAATGAAAGAAAAATATTTTAAAAGTAACAAACAAACAATTAAATTAAATATACATAAAACAATGTTAGAAAACATGTTACAGAAACTGCAAGGCTGTACAATAGGGCTACAGTGGAAATTATTTCGCGCAGATAACTATATCACTTGTATTTATCGCTTTGTCGGATTTTAAAATAGACTGCAAGATTGTGGAGAGATTGCCAGAGAAAAGAAATAGCCTACAACTTTCAGAATGCCTTAATTTCTGTAACCTTTTCCATATTGAGTGCTTTGTTTTCTATGTCTTACATAACATCAGCAATATATTGGATTTCAATCTGCATACCTTTAGCTATGTAATAATTGCATATGTCCATATATATAATTGTTTAGAATATTGCTTTGATAGCTGGAGTAATTGCAGTTTCTTGCTGCGATGTTGTGGGCGATGTTGTGGGCAACATTAGTATTGGAAACGGAGGTATAATAATTAGGATTTAAGAAGTAAAATCATACAGCTTGAAACATGTACAATATCAATCCTTCACAAACTGACAAAAGTTAACTTTCAGGAAACCAGGAAGAATTATATGCCTATTAATAATCATTACATAAATAAATATAACCAAACCCCGCAATAAAACCTTAGAAAACGCGAGAGCTACACTTGAAGAGCTTTGTAATATCAGATAGTATGGAGCACGATAAACCCACTACAAATATCGGATTGGATAAGCTGTATGAACATTTAAAACGTTTGCTTCTCAATCATACATATTTATCATGAATAGAGTCACATCCGGGTCTTTTTGAAGGACCAGGATGTATTAGAACTATGTCCAAAACAACACATCTTTATTACAAGAGGATTCGCAAAGTTCTAAAGGAATTGACTTACAAATACAAATATTGAATCCTATATTATTGACAATTCTACCGCACGTGGTTCGATGGATGGATGGGTTGATGCTTTTTCAAGGACATTAGTATAATTAAACTTTATTGATAAAAAATATTTTACATCCCTCCTTCTTTGACATTTCAATGTTACTTGACTTGTGAATTTCACTCGAGAAATGTTCTTTATCAGGTATATTGGTGCTGTTATAATTTATTGGACTAATACATATTTTACATCCTTTTTCGAAACGTTCAATAAATGTTTTATGCCCCCTCCTTTGGGTGGTTAATGTTTTCGATGTTATTTACCTTATCGTGAAGTACTTACAACAACAAACGTCCAAAGCTTAGAAAGTGTCTCTTGTATGTTAACCCAAGGTGGGAAAAATCATCCAGGAAGCAAAAGAATCTGATGATAGCATGATACATGCTAACTCTTATTCATGTCGTGGTTTTATATTTGTCAGGGTCGGGTATTGGAAGGGGTCAACACGTGATATCAACTGCCATACAGAGGAACAGATGGAAAATAAACTTGTTTGATGAGCAGTACATGTGGCAACTTTGAGCAGGTTTCAATCCTCATATCGGTTCAGTTAAGTTATTAAGTGATGTGATGTGTATATTTCAGGATTGAATTTTTTGAAGCTGGCTATAACAGTTTTCCATAGACAAATTGATAAATTGACAAATATAAATGCCCATCATATACAATTGGTCCTAAGTAATATTGGTGCCAAACTTGTATCCACTATTGCTGCAACTATGGCCATCAATACATTCTTGTCATTCGTCATCGCTAATCAATTGATGAATGGTCATATTGACGTGGGATTTAAACCAAAGTACTTCGAGTGTTCTGAAGGTCCTAAATTGAAAGTCACATGAACAATGGTGGAAAGCTTGAAAATCTTGTTATCGCTCCCACAAAAGGAAAAACGGACGTTTTCAATTGTCATTTTGGTGTAATTTGATATTTGCCCATAAATTAAGATATATGCATTTATATGGTTTTGGAGAGATTAATTAATTGGATTAAGAGTCTAATATAAATAAATAAAAAAATAAATATATATATATATATATATATATATATATATATATATATATATATATATATATATATATATATATATTCGGTGGAGACTTTTGCAAGAAAAATTAGCAATTGGGTAAGTGGATATGCTTAAGGTTTTAAATGTCAAATATACCGCTCCTGTAGCCTAGTGGTTAGAGCATCCATCTTGAATGCAGGATGTCGCGGATTCGAATCCCGGCCGACTCATGCCAAAAATTTGTACAAATGGTACTGACAGCTACCTCGCTAGACGCTCAGCATTAAGAGGCTGTGCTAGGACTTGTCGGCCTGGTGTCACGATAATTTGACTGGGCGAGACATCATGCTACATATCTGCGCATGATGACCTAGTGATAGACATCACTATAAACTGCCACAATGCAGACATCATAGCGATATGACTAAATAATTATTAAAGATCCTTTAAATATCCAAATCACACACACACATGTGATATATATATATATATATATATATATATATATATATATATATATATATATATATATATATATATATATATATATATATATATATATATTCAATCTTTGTCTTCTCAATATCCAATGGACGATCATAGTTCTCTGAATGTAGCATCAATGGTCTTAATCTCTATGATTTAGAAAATTATTCACGTTCAAGGTCAATAACAAGAGCGTCTGCATTAGCTAATCCATTGTCTATGCGTGTAAGAATTTCGAGGCACACTTGTTTGATGCGGCATGCTCTAGTGGCATGAGAATGGCGGTTAATCGCATACATTAAATAGCTCTTAGACGTATTAATTTACGAGTCGTACATGCCGATAGGCGGCATAGGACGTAAATGCAATCAGGCATGTAAGAATAGTCTGTCAAATATGGATATCCGCCCATCAAATCGTAGCAAGTAGCATGCAATAATCCTCTAAACTCATTTTTTGTTTCGCCTGTGAGGATATATCCTCATTTTGTCACGAGTATGCATAAACCTGATTAACCAGCTACTGCTGTGTAAGAGGCCAATCAAAGTTTCTCTAACACGGGCATCCACATATCGATGGATAATATGGACAGTTTCATTGATGTGTATGAGATTGTTACAATTTGTTGTTGACGACGAATTTTTGTTTATGAGAAATCACGAAAACAAGGAAATCTCAGCACAAACGATATGACAAGATAACGATATCTGACCTGGAAAATATGTGACTAAGAAGCTTTAGTTTAGATAATGCTAACTCAGTGTAAAGAAAATATTGTATGTTTGAATGAATGTTTGTTAGTTCTTTAAAAGAAAGTTGGCTGAAAGTAACTAAGAAGCCATTTTTGTTATGGGTTTGTGATGGTCGGGGTTTTCTTTGTTTGGTGGTGGTCTTGGGGTTTATGAAACGATGACTCATCCTAAGAATTATCCATTCATATATATACTGTACTTGCTCATAATCTGTGTTGCCCACATTTAGCTATGTATTTGTGTAATACCTTTAAGCGTTTTCAGATACGTGAAGATAATGGACAAAACGGATCATGCAGTCACTATAGAAACTGCCATATCATACGCAATGCATGATCCAAGGACTACTCACTGAATGAATTCCGACTCACTTACTGCATAAACGGTGACATGCACCAGTCAGTTTGGTACTTAATTGTTCTTAGCAAGAAACGGCTCAAAACGACGGTGATAACTTGCTTAAACATTTCTGAGGCTGGAACCGCAGTGTCCGGGAGTAACTTAGAATAGGTTATTACTCACCAAAATTATGTTATTCACGCGCCACTGTTGAACTTTTAACCTATCTGGAGGTATATTTAGCAATAGTCACAAAGCGACAAACTGATACACGGAACAGTCTTACTAAGGATTAAACACTGACAAATACCATGAGTTTATTTTAGGCTTAAATATAAATATATCTATGTTGACGGTTTTTAAAGTACATTGTATAGATAACGTGTTTCCCTTTTTGTTCCATAGGTCAACATGGGGCACTTGCATGCCTGTAGTGCATGCCACTGTTTCATGAGCTTTGCGAAACATGCGAGAACGTGGTGCCACAACACACCGCTGGCTGAATGCCTTGGTCACTGATATTGTCTTTTTGGAGAAATGATTTAATTTATACATCTTGATTTCAATGCCATTAGGTTACTGCCAGCTGGGCATATCATAAACAGACCATTTTCGACTGTTTATTCAGTATTTTGACTTATTCGGATAAATAACTGATAGCAAAGTTTGGTTTTCGTGTGATAGGTAGACCTCCAATTCAGGGCTTTTTTTCTGCTTCTAAAGTATATATTTGTCATCGAGGACGATGTGTTTTAAATCAACTCTTTCTGGTCTTTAGCTACGAGATAATTGAGACATTGATCTTGTGGATAGGTATTTATCATTCACATCAAGCCCTAGCATGTCGAAGAATGTATAACACAAATCTAAACACGTGGCGTGGAAAATGCATGACTAAGAAGCTTTAGTTTAGGGAATGATATCACAGCTCAATTTAAACCAAGCTGTGCTATTTGATTGAGTGTATGATTGGCTTATTCAATAAAAGTAACATTGATTGTATAACGATTTTGTGATGTTCGTTAATAAAAAATAATAATTAAAAAATGTATCCATTCACGTATTTATCTTTTTTCTCTATCTGTGTTGCCCACATTTAGGTATGTATTCCTATATTACTCGGAAGTGTTTGAGAACCTTGCTCATCATTGGTCAAAGGAATTATATCGTGCATAACGTGAAATGGATGAATTCTCCACTGCAAGATACTAGTCAAAGGTATCGATGGTAATAGGTTGTACCGAATAATTTTGCAGCAAAATAACTTTACCGTCATGCATAAGAGTTATATGTTCTACTTCGATACCTACACATTAATTAGCTGCTTACGTCCGTTCACCAAGGATAAATTCGATTTAAAATGTGATTTACATTACAGTTTATAAAAGACACTATCATACCCAATCTCATTTCATAACTGAATCATAAATGAAAAGGAAAAAAGGGGAATGTTTGCGTGGGTAGATGATTTGAGAGGGCTTCTACTAAGCGAAGAAACGACTGGAGCCAGAAGTTAACTACATATAAACTATTCATTACAGAGCCACCAATATTTGCAAGATAAATATAGCCACTTATATTTATAGAGGATCAAAATGAATCCAAATGTGTGCAACAGTTCATATATAGATTCATCTGTGATAGCTTTGATTAATTGTTTTTAACACAGACTCTTTCTCTCACCTGACTTACTCCTTATTTCAATGCAAAAAGTACGACACATTATAAGCATTTTGTAAACAGTTTTAGGTTGAGTTTCAAGACTGACACACCAGATTTATACAAATTCAATACAAATACACATTACATCTATATGAATACTTTAATTTTCATTTCATACGTTTCAGTTTTGTATGCATTGATTTTAACATCCATTATCGTATTCTGTGAAAACATCAAATATATATTTCCCTTGGATTGAGATGCACGCATTACAAAACTGTGCATTTATTTATCATTCACATATAATGACGAAACCACTGCTTATAATGCCAAAACTACTGCAAATAATAAGCAAACAAAAGCATATATGATACAATTTCCGCATGTATATAAAAATGCAATAAAAAAGTACGAACGACATAAGACAGTCGTGCCGTTCCATATTTATTAATCCGGATAGTATGTATATACGTCTCTGTTGTCTCTTTTAGAGAAATAATAAGATGCATGATGCTCTACGTTCTGAATATTCTACTATAACGTGTTTGCCTCTTTCAACCTGTCAAAACATTGAATGCTGATCGAAAGACATGGCAACGTTCAATAGAATTATCACAAGCGATAAACCTCACTACACAGCACTAACGACAGAAACCTTTGTTAAAAATCCGTCTTCAATATTTTCCACATTCATTATTACATGTACAACCGTGATTTCCTCTGTTATATTATGATTTAGTCAAAGTCATTGATAAATAAATAAAACTGACTGTAGATATTCAAATTAGATAACGTCTGTGCTTATGTCTGTGTTAATCAAGCTGAGTGAGAAAACCCTCGGTTGGGATGGTCAGTTAATCTTAGGCCCCTCCAAAATATGGGCAGATGGTATCCGGAATTTCAGGGCTGGCCGGTTGATAGGCACAAACCTGGCCGAGATTATGATGGATAACAATATTCAACTTCCGTCCGCAAATCCCCTAATGGTACAGGACTACACGTGGATATATATATATATATATATATATATATATATATATATATATATATATATATATATATATATATATATATATATATATATATATATATATATATATATATGGAGCGAATGGTATATCATTGATGCAGCGTACATGCTATACATATATTTTTTTTATCTCGCATACAAATACACATATTTGCACTTTGAATGGAGTTATGATATGCTTCTGGCACCCGTGTTTTGACCGAGTGAATGAACTCCTCACATCCCTGCGAGTGTGTCCGCTACAAAATGTACATCTACGATTTTTCTTGTTCACAATCACATATGCAAATTGATAAGTTGATTGTTTTCTTTTTGAGTTTCTTTTTTATTCACATTTACTAAATCAATACAAGACACACTCATCATCTAAACATAAAATATATTTTTTATGAAGAAAGTAGTTCATTACAAACACGGTTAGCTTCTTGTACCCTGAATCTGAATTGTCAGGCATTCACGTACTGACCTATGGAAAATAGCGTGGAATAAAAATAAGCAAACTGACGAACCAACAAGAGGTAATTACAATATTTTAATATATTGACAGCTCAACTAAGTCATTATTCTGCTTTAACTAACATTTCGAAAGATATTAAAATTCTCTCTCTCTCTCTCACTGTCTCTCTCTCTCTCTCTCTCTCCCTCGCTCTCTCTCTCTCTCTCTCTCTCTCTCTCTCTCTCTCTCTCTCTCTCTCTCTCTCTCTCTCTACCGCCTTTTGACTGTTTGACTAAACTTTCCATCATTCATAGGTCCAGATACATTGTCGTATGACACAAGCGAAAATCCTCAACTCTCGTATTTCCATTGCTACGATAATTCAGAGAGAGAGAGAGAGAGAGAGAGAGAGAGTGAGGTGGGGATGCGGTGGCGACCATTTGGACATTTTTATATTTAATAATTATAATCGAATTTTAGAACATTATGATAGGTTTAAGAAAGAACAACAACAAAGCATTAAATACGCTACATCATGTGTGCCTCGTAACCGACAATTTAACATTTAG
Source organism: Sinohyriopsis cumingii (assembly GCA_028554795.2). Taxonomy (NCBI): domain Eukaryota; kingdom Metazoa; phylum Mollusca; class Bivalvia; order Unionida; family Unionidae; genus Sinohyriopsis; species Sinohyriopsis cumingii. The sequence goes on along the minus strand of JAPYKE020000185.1, from coordinate 1,207,018 downwards.
ACCTAGTGTCGACTGGCTATTGCATTTAGGTATCATTGATATAATGAACACAGTAGATAGATCCCAAGGAAAGCGTAAACATACCATTACGACGAACCAGATTAGTGTAGGTTACTTGGTACATTGGTACAAGTAAATATATAATTTCTCATCTTGAATAATTCTTAGAACAATACAACCATAGTATTTTGAAAAGTTAGCAAACCTGTTGATTCTACATTCAATGCCTTTTAACATTTTCAACGCTTTGGAAATACAAGGGCTAATGGGAATCCATTCTTTTGGGCCCTCGGTGCCTTTTGGTTCAACTGGTACAGCTTTCAGGCTGGAAGGATTCTTCTGCAGAACAAACTGAACCCAGTCAAGGACGAGGAGAAAATATTAAACAGGCCGCGTGCGAAGGGGATCGCGTAATATCAGTCAAATTTGTGAGAAGCTGGGAGAAAGATTCATTCTGCTAAAGAACAATATACTGAATTCTATAAATTTAATATTTCATTGCACCGAAATAGGTTTACAAAAACAGACACCGAGGCAAATTTCTGAAATACATTTACAAAAGCAAGGGCATACAAACAAACAAACAAACACAAAAAACACGTATCGTCAATTCATGCAAAAATAATAAGCATTTAAACAATATGAAACAAAAGAAGTTTAATGATGAATCACATTTCCCAGTTCAAGAGATAGCCTTTATTGTTACGTTTCAGTTGTTTTCGTATTTCAAATCTGTGTTTTTCACAAATAAAATCTTTTAGCATATCTATAAAGTACTTTCTTTTCTTCATTTTTTATTTATTATAGTATATATCTTAAATACATTTATCAATTAAACATTTCTTTATTAAAAGTAAAGTTAGAGGGTAAACACTATGGTTTGACATATCACTTAGTCACTTTGACTGTTTTACCTGACAGCGACAATTTAACGTGTACCTGTTTTTACGAGTCTCTTTATGCATCCGACCGCCCCAGTGGCCTGGCCTAGTGGTTAGAACGCCCGCCTCCGATGCGGGAGGTCGTTGGTTCGATCCCTGGCCGTGTCAAAGCAAAGACTTATACAAATTGTACTAACAGCTGCCTTGCTTGGCGCTCAGCATTGAGAGGTTAGTGTTAGGAATGGTCGGCCTGGTGTCAGAATAATGTGACTGGATGGGACATCAACTACATGTCTATGGCATGATGTCCCAGTGATAGACATCACTATAAACTACCACACTGCAGACATCGTAGCGATATAACTGTAAAATTGTTAAAGCTACGTTAAAAACCCAAATCACACATACACTTATTCATCCGAAACTATTTTGGATCCTATCTGTTAATGTTACAATAAACTAGTACATGACAAACTGAATTACAAGCATATTCATTCGCAAATTAATTACGGTGATGTTATTACGATTCTGCACTTTCAAAAATTGTTTTCTACTACTGGCTTCTATTGAGGGTACATATTGATACGAAATTCAACAAGATGAATTTCTAGAGTGAATACCCATATAAAAGTAAAATAAAGTATCCTGAAAAGAATACCCATGTAAAGGTAAAGAAAAGCACTCTGAAGAGAAAACCCATGTCAAGGTAAAATAAAGCATCCTGAAGAGAATACCATACATACATACATGCATACATACATACATACGCATACATGCATGCATGCATGCGTGTGTGCATGCATGCATACATACATACATCCATCCATCCATCCATGCATGCATACACATATACATACATACACACATTCATATTTACATACATACATACACACATTGCACATACACATACATACATGCATACATAGATGCATACATACATACATGCATGCATGCATACATACATACATACATACATACTTAGATACATACATACATACATTCATACATACACACACATAAATACATACATACATACATACATACATACATACATACATACATACATACATACATACATACATACATACGTGTATACATAGGCGCTGTCCTGAACATAAGGTTAACATATGGAATATGTTTGAGTATTACAATCGAGGTTAAATGAATAAAGTTTTGAGTGTCATACCTTGTTGTCAGAACGTACAGTAAAATTAACTGAATGAAGTTGTAAATGTCAAAAGCATGGGGAAAGCTGAAGAGCCAGTGTAGTTATGAGAGTGGACAATTTAGTACACTATAATTTCATAGGCTCCAAATATAAACCGCATCTTTGACTTTTTAAATATAACTTTTTTAATCGTCATTGAATATACCACCGTTAAATCGATAGCGTGTCTGGCAAAGGTTTGTATTTGACGTGTATGTCTGTCATAGTAAGGGGAATAAATCTTGCAGTCACATCTCCTTCTTCACAGACTGCAGTTTTCACCACCAAATTGTTTTCTGTGCATAAATGAAATCTCATATTTATGATTTTGTCAGTTATTAATTAATAGGAAAATATTCTCTCGACATATTACGTCATTGTATCTGAGGAAGAGAAAGATTCATCCGTAATAGAATCAGGCCAAACTCCCTGAAAATAGATGAAATCGAGGGAAAAATAAGAGTGACATATCATAAATGAATTCCTGTTTTACGACACCTGTGCACAATAGTGGATATATGGTGCCCTCTTAAAGTAAAGGTCGAAAAAGGTGAATTGAACTGCACATCAATTAATTTAGACAAAATCTTCTTTATAAATGTATACACGAAGATAAACAATATCAATCAAAACATGCAAGATAAGAAACTTAACATATTGCGACCACCTAATTTCTTTTAGTGCCCGGATTTTTTGTCTCCAGTAAATGTATCCGTGTTGACAAAATAAGGGAAAGCTGCATTGTTCGACAGTCCGTAGTTGACACAAAATTTATAATTTTCTTTTGTGTGTTTAAACATGACTAATGACTTGCTGCTGTAAGTATGTGTTTAAACATGACACAATTGATATAGGTCTTTTTCCAACAATAATGAAACACGAATTGGCGGGTAAATTAAGAATTATAAGTGATAGCTTCTAAATGTGTATCAGCTGCCATTAACTTCTCTCTCTCTCTCTCTCTCTTTCTCTCTCTCTCTCTCGATGTAGAAGAAGGCATTGCTATTTTCATTCCTATATTTGCCATTCACCAATTGGGCAATGCTTTTAGGGGTAAATATTATCATACTAGGAAAAGTTTTCTGCATATCCTAGTTCTTGTCATTAACTTCAACCACTTCAGGCGATTTCTGACAACGTAATGCCAGTCTGACGACGCCAGGAAAACAAAATACATTAAGTGGATAATTCTATATTCGTTCTTGAAGGTCGGGTGGTACCATAAACTCTTTTCCATTAGCTATACACAGTACAGGCGTTAACTCACCCTGGAATTTTTGTCTCTGTGTTTTGTTGATATCCCCTCACATTGTACGTCTCGTAAGTAAGTGTCTATTATATTAGTTTCAATACTTTACGTTATGTAATAGTTTGCATAGATAGTATTTAGCATATCGTCTTTTCTGTATGGATTATATCGTTTACCCTAAAAAAAAAGAGTCCAGGATCCCCCCCCCTTCTTAGTTGTTCCCTTTTATACAAACCTTGAGCTTTTATTTTATAATTATTTGTGAACTTTCCAGCTCTGATTATTCTTCCTTGACTCTCTTCTTCTTCTATCTCTTTAACTCTTCTTGTCATTTGTTTATTAAATTCTTCATTTGTCGATTTACTTAACATGATTTTGATTTCATATTTTTCTCTCTTTAATTTTTGCATCCTCATTTTTGAGTAGTGAATGGCTTTTCTTTTTATTATATCTTTTAGGATATCCCATTCTTCGTTAATACATTTTGTTAGTTCATTCTTTATAGTATTTGTGAATTCTATATCGTTTATAATTTTGTTGTTGAGCTTGCATTGTCCCGATCCCCATTTATTTCTATCTTCTATCTTTATTTCGATATATACCACTTTATGACCCGACAACTTTAAATATGTTATTTTTACATTTTCGTAAGTTCTTACATTATAATTGGTACCTGGCCTTGTTTATAATCGTTGGTAAATTCTCATCTTAATAAATTTAATTTCTGTTTATATGATGTAATTTATGTTGTTATCATAAATTTGTCATTACTTCTTTGAATAATTTATCATTTGGTGTTAGTTCGGTTGTTCTATCTATTTCATTCTCGATCCTATTATAATCCCCTCCTATGATTACATTTTCCATGCAGTAATTTTGTAAACATGCATTCAGGTTCTCAATAAAAGGTTGTTTCCATTCTCTGTTTGCCATTGTTTTATCTTTATGTGTATTGATTTACCTTTGAAAAACTCTCCCTCATCAAACTTTTCCCAGCTCATTCCCCGGTCATATTTCATTATCATCGTTACTCCTCTTCTTATATCATCATTTACGTAGTTCTTGATAATAATTATTGAATATATTTTTTCTTCTGTAAAGTGTTTTATTTCCGTTTTAATACCATTGCGTGTTTCCTGTATCATTATTATATCCTATTCGTTTATTTGGTTAGTTTTTCTATTTTCGTTTTCACTATCCCGTTGCTGTTTATCCTAGCTATCCGGAAGTTTATTCCTTCCATTTTTCCCACACTAGACCATGTTGTCGCATCACTTAATTCTTTTAAATTTTAATTAATTGATAGATTGTTATTTAAAGTTATTTATTTAGTCATATGTTAGTAGGGCTCCGGAGTCCCTCCAGAGCCACTTTTGAGTTTAGGATTTCTTTTTCCGTTATTTCCTCAATTTCTGTGTCAATTCGCTTTCTATTTCTATTTTAGCATTCCTGCCTTGTTTATCTTCACTTTCCATTTCGTTTTTATTTTCTCTTTCAATTTCCTTTTCAGAATCTGTGTCATTGTCATTGTCGTTTGTTTGCGTCTCAGTGTCTTCGGTCCGTCTGTTTTTTTCTCTTTGTTTTCTTATACGGTATCGTTGCCATTACTTGATGAATTATCGATTGTGTTCTTTTATTTCTCTTCTATATCTCTTGTGAGCTTAATTATCCTCTCTGGGAGGAACTTTGAATCTCTTCCTCATCGTTTTCCGATGAGATATCATCTTCTCCTAAATTTAGGAGATTGAAAGGGTTAAGTGCTAGTATGCCACTTTCATTGTCGCTTAGTACGGGCTCTCCAGTTTTCTTTGGCGTGACAAAGTCTCCCAATTCAAGATCTTTGCCACCCAAAATCCCTGTCAAGTTATTACTTTGTGCTTGTGCACTGTACATTCCTGTCTTGTCCATGTTATTTTTTTGTACAGTTTACATTTTCACATTTTGGCCATTAGGTCCACTCTTTATGCAGTCTTTACTCCACCACTACGCCAGACCGCAGTAGGAGTGAAGAGAATCTGTCAGATAATTTTGGTCTACTGGCGGCTTCGGTGAACACAATAAGGTCATTTATGTCTATGGTGTCGAAAAGATTTGCGCAATTCAATAGCTCAACATTTCTCACGTACTGAGCAAGGTTCGCCAGAGCGCTTAGGAGAGCTTAGTCTATATATGTGCGAGCATGTGAAGCTGTCCATCGGCATGGCCTACATGCCGTGATCCGACCTGTTTCAATTAACAGCTGCGCCGCGGGAAAGGCGGAGGCACGCGACCATCTCTACGAGCAAAAACCATCCAATAGGTCACGCAGTTTTGCGAGTTGCCGTGGTTGAAAATGCCGACCTTTGTACACCTCGCCGTGGCATACGCGTCAGCTCGTCGCGTATGCAGAAAAATTGTTTTCGGGTTGAGCTAGCCGGAGCCTGTTAAAGTTGGAGATGGTGCTCGCCGATAACCCAGGTCCTTGCCCCCAACGCTGCGGTTGATGAACTTTAGGGCCAGCCCAGCTAGGGCGCATAGTTGCGGCCTTGATGGTAGCTAAATACTCCGTGGTTACCGCTGTCCTAGCAGAAATAGCCAAGGACGTGAGACGAGCAAAAAGGAAAATAGAAAAAGATACCGACTTCTTTGCGATCGAAGACGGCATGGACAATTGCTTTGCGGGCCACCTGTATATGTGTGTCCTGGGTGGCCCTAAGCATTATTGGACGTAAGAACTGGACCGCAAACTGTCACCCCGGCCAATCTTCCTGGTAGCAAGTTTCTCCAATTCTTAGAGGGTGAGGACTTTAAAATGTTTTTTTTTTGTAGGGCATCACATGCATATACATGCTATATGTAGACATCAATTTTTTTATAGAGGTATTCCCCCCATCATATATTTACCCCCAAATTTCTCACCGTCACAAAGTTTTACAAAAATCTGCTAAAGAACTGTAACACTTCAATACTGCTGGTATCCATAACAACCTTCCTATTTATCCCATTGTTCTCGATCAATGCTGTCAATACATCTTGTAGGAATCAAACATATCCATATGGACAAACTTTCAAATGAAAGATCGATCCCGATGCATTTAAGAGAGAACCGTAGGATCCACATCAGGACAGAAGAGGCTAGCTCCTAGTGGTCATCATTATAAAGACCGTGTATTGAGCTCTGGATTTATCGAACTCCGCTCAAAAATTTCACATAAAAATTCTACTGTTAGAATGGGCATCTATCTATAAACTGTTTGAGAGAATCCAAAATCAGAAGTTTCTAAGTAGGCGTACAATTAATACAAGGTATTGAGATAATCTATCCTCAGTGTCTGTTATTCATATCTGGTATCGAAAAAGCGCAACTTATTTCGATGATTCCTCTCGAAGTAATTAGTTAGGACATCCGTCGTGGCTAGACTCTATTCCATATTCATAGAATATCAAAGAAAACCCCATGTCAAAGATGCCTAAAGAGGGGACGTAAGGGCACAGCTCCATACGTAACATACAATATTCTCACAGCATATGCTGTACCCGGCCACATTTATTTAGCCGTGAATTTCTCGAAAGCGGCTCGACGAATTAATTTTTATGTTTTTCTACAGTTGCAACAGATCCTGAGATAGATTCTGTCCAAGAGGCGTTGAAATTAAATTCCTGTACGTAGTGGTCAAAGTACTACAAATGATTGCTATATTTGATGTGCATTGAGCGTGTTTTTCACACCAGATACTCACTGAGTGCTCCGTAATTCGCTGATTTCTCTCGAAGAAATTCCTCCTGGGTCGACGCTGATCCCTAGAGATACGATGTCAAAGATGGGTCCATGTCAAAAATATATAAATATCTTCTTATCTAGCCGACAACTTCGCGAAATCGGTTAAACAAATATTCGTCAGACTTTCCTACAGTTGGAACACATACCTAGCTAGACATTCCCGAAGAGGCGTTGAAATAAAAATATCTCAGTCGGAGTTCAGTTAGTAAACATGTATTCATACAATTGATCCACATTATGTGTGTTTTTCTCATACCTGCACCCGCAGGGTGACCTTTATTTCGCTGTTTCGTCTCCACGAAATTCGTCATAACTTCCTTCGTAGGTGAACTCTATCTCCTAGAGATAAAATATCAATGAAGGGTCCAAGTCAAAACTATTAAAGGGGGGGGGATGTACGTAATTTACAAACAGAATATGTAATGTAAAATCGACTTACAGCATGTGTTCTACCCGACCCTCTTTATACAGCTGCAAATGTTTCTAAATCAGCTCATCCAATTTTCTTCAAACTTTGCCTAATGTTGGAACATAACTACCTAGAAAACGGTTAAGATTCTTTGAAACTTTGAAATAAAAATCCTCTAAGTAGGTTTTCAACTGGGTCAAATTATTGTAGCAGAAACTCCCTCGTCTACAATACACCGAGTCTAGCTGTCTCGGTTTGTTTAGGAAATGTCTTTTTATTTGGATTGATACCCCGTTGAATCTCTCTGAAGATTGGTGCTCCAGCGTGCGACAGATTTGTACCCTAGCGGGATATCGTCTTATTTCTGGCTTCTTGTCGCCGACTGATTTGCTGGGTCGCTGAGTCGCTTACTGGGTGTCCAGTGGTTGGCGACTGGGTCGTCAACTGAGACGCTGAATTGTCGACTTGACCGTCGTCTGGATCGCCAGGTCGTTGACTTGATCACAGAGCTCGAACTGGGTCTTGGAGTCGTTGACTGGGTCGCTTAGTCACCGACTATTCGCTGACAGGGTCACTGAGTCTCCGACTTGGTCGCTGAGTAGCATACTTGGTCTCTGAGTGAGTCACAGAATCGTCAACTGTGTTGCTGGCTGTGTGCAGAGTCGAGACTGGATTGCAGAGTCGTCAACTGCGTTGCTTACCCTGTCTCAGAGTCGCCACTGGGTCACCTGTGAGTCGCAGAATCATCGTTGACTGGGTGTCCTCTGGTTGTCAGGTCGCCGACTGAGTCTCAGAGACGCCGACTAGGTTGCAGAGTAGTGACTGTGTTGCTGACTGTGTCGCAGTTTTGGTCGCAGAGGCGCCGACTGGATCGCAATGTCGCCGACTATATCAATGACTATGTCGCAGGTTCGCCGACATATTAATCAGCTTGATCTCAGAGTCGCGACTGGGTCTAAAGACTTGGTCGCAGAGTCGCCGACTGGGTCTCTGAGTGAGTCGCATAATCGTCGACTGTGTTGCTGAGAGTGTCTCAGATCCGCCGACTGGATCATCTGTGAGTAGAAGAGTCGTTGACTGGGTGTCCTGTGGTCGTCGGGTCGCCGACTGGATCTCGGATACACCAACTAGGTCGTAGAGTCGTCGACTGTGTTGCTAACTGTGTCGCAGAGGCGCCGACTGGGTCGCAGATTTGGTCGCAAGGTCGTCAACTGGGTCGCAACATCGCTGACTGTGTCGATGATAAAATATCAATGAAGGGTCCAAGTCAAAACTATTAAAGGGGGGGGGATGTACGTAATTTACAAACAGAATATGTAATGTAAAATCGACTTACAGCATGTGTTCTACCCGACCCTCTTTATACAGCTGCAAATGTTTCTAAATCAGCTCATCCAATTTTCTTCAAACTTTGCCTAATGTTGGAACATAACTACCTAGAAAACGGTTAAGATTCTTTGAAACTTTGAAATAAAAATCCTCTAAGTAGGTTTTCAACTGGGTCAAATTATTGTAGCAGAAACTCCCTCGTCTACAATACACCGAGTCTAGCTGTCTCGGTTTGTTTAGGAAATGTCTTTTTATTTGGATTGATACCCCGTTGAATCTCTCTGAAGATTGGTGCTCCAGCGTGCGACAGATTTGTACCCTAGCGGGATATCGTCTTATTTCTGGCTTCTTGTCGCCGACTGATTTGCTGGGTCGCTGAGTCGCTTACTGGGTGTCCAGTGGTTGGCGACTGGGTCGTCAACTGAGACGCTGAATTGTCGACTTGACCGTCGTCTGGATCGCCAGGTCGTTGACTTGATCACAGAGCTCGAACTGGGTCTTGGAGTCGTTGACTGGGTCGCTTAGTCACCGACTATTCGCTGACAGGGTCACTGAGTCTCCGACTTGGTCGCTGAGTAGCATACTTGGTCTCTGAGTGAGTCACAGAATCGTCAACTGTGTTGCTGGCTGTGTGCAGAGTCGAGACTGGATTGCAGAGTCGTCAACTGCGTTGCTTACCCTGTCTCAGAGTCGCCACTGGGTCACCTGTGAGTCGCAGAATCATCGTTGACTGGGTGTCCTCTGGTTGTCAGGTCGCCGACTGAGTCTCAGAGACGCCGACTAGGTTGCAGAGTAGTGACTGTGTTGCTGACTGTGTCGCAGTTTTGGTCGCAGAGGCGCCGACTGGATCGCAATGTCGCCGACTATATCAATGACTATGTCGCAGGTTCGCCGACATATTAATCAGCTTGATCTCAGAGTCGCGACTGGGTCTAAAGACTTGGTCGCAGAGTCGCCGACTGGGTCTCTGAGTGAGTCGCATAATCGTCGACTGTGTTGCTGAGAGTGTCTCAGATCCGCCGACTGGATCATCTGTGAGTAGAAGAGTCGTTGACTGGGTGTCCTGTGGTCGTCGGGTCGCCGACTGGATCTCGGATACACCAACTAGGTCGTAGAGTCGTCGACTGTGTTGCTAACTGTGTCGCAGAGGCGCCGACTGGGTCGCAGATTTGGTCGCAAGGTCGTCAACTGGGTCGCAACATCGCTGACTGTGTCGATGACTATGTCGCAGAGTAACCGACTTGTTCGCCAGCTTGGTCTCATAGTTTCCGACAGGGTCTTAAGACTTGGTCGCAGATTCGAAGACTGGGTCGTAGAGTAAACTATTATGTCGCTGACTCGGTCGCAAAGTTTCCGATTGGGTCCCCGAGTGAGTCGCAGAGTCATCAGCTGTGTCCTTGACTGGGTCGCACAGTCGCTGACTGTTGCCGGCAGGGTCGTGGTAGCGCGTCGTTAGTCGATCAAGATCGACACATAGAGAGACGAAAAAGTGCGAAATGCTGAGACAAGAGATATCATCAGTTAAAATATGTATGGTCATCAGATTCTGCTTTTCTTGGAAAAGCCTTGTAGCGCCTGTATCCTGGTGGACGAAAGTCTTTGTCCTTACACTTGTTAAATTCATCAGCCTAGCCTTTACTTTTCGACGAAGTACAACAAAATGTACTTGCTCCGGCGGGCGGTTATGCTGCTTCACTTGCAAGGGGACATTTTTTTGCACAATACCGCTTAATAACACACCAATAAGCAGCAAGAACTGGCACGTATATATATATATATATATATATATATATATATATATATATATATATATATATATATATATATATATATATATTCATTGTGCGTCCCTTATATTGCTGTTTCTTGTCGACGAAAGTCGTCAGGACCATACTTCTTTAGTGGTCTTTATCCTTTAGAGACAACATATCACTCGAACTCCTGTCTCTAGCCACGAAATCTCAAAATCGGCTTTTCTTCAAACATTTCATTCTGTTAGACAGGGTCCCGATTTAGATACTATATAAGAGACGTTGACATTGGAGTTCAATTATTAGACTAATGATACAATCAATTAACTGTTGTGTTTTTTATACACGGTTCGTACAGCCTTCTCCAACAGATATCGCTGATCCCTCTCGACGAAATACGTCAGGACTTCCTTCGTAGATGTACTCTATCCCCTAGAGATAGTATATCATGGAAGGGTCCATGTCAAAACTCAAAACTCTAAAAAGGGGACGTAATGGCCAAACTGTGGTCATAAGATATAATTTTTCTTATGAAATGTGTTGTTCCCGACCTCCTTCATCTAGCAATGAACTTCTCAAATGGGCTGGACGAATTTTCTTCAAATTTTTCGTACTGTAAGAACGGGTTCCTAACTAGATAAGGTTAAAGATGCGTTGAAATCTAAATCCTCTAAGTAGAAACTCAATTGGTACAAACTATTGATACATTTATATTATGATTTGAGGTTTTTCATACCTAGTACCCAAAGGACGCCCCTTATTTCCATGATTGTTCTCGACGAAATTCGTCAGGACTTCCATCGTGAATGGACTCTATTCCCTAGAGATAACATATCGAAGAAAGGTCCCATGTCAAAGTACTTAAGAGGAGACATAATAGCCCAACTGGATACGTCAGATATCATCTTCTTGCGGCATGTATTGTACTCGACATCCTTCATCTGGTTGCGAATTTCTCGAAACTGGCTATACGAAATTTCTTTTAAGTTTTGCTACTTTTAGACTGGATCACTAATTTATTTCGTTGTTTACTCTCGACGAAATTCGTCAAGATATCCTTCGTAGGTGGAATATAACCCATACAGGTAGAATATCAAAGAAAGGTCCATGTAAAAACAGTACAAAGTGGTGACGTAATGGCCCAATAGTAAACGTAATATATGATCTTTAGGCGCGTGTTATGCTTGACCTGTCTTATCTAGCCGCTAATTTCTCGAAATCGGCTTGACGAATTTTCTTCAAACTTTTCTAACTGTTATAATGAGTCTTTAATTTGATACTGTAAAAGAGATACTGAAATCAAATTCCTCTAAACTGGAGTACAATGAGTACAAATTAGTGATACAATCTATTAACATTCGCGTGATTTTATACCAGGTACTTATCGTTCGCCCCTTATTTTGTTCCGATTTCTTGACAAATTCGTCAGGACACCTGTCGTGGATGGATTCTGTCCCCTAGAAATAAATATCAAAGAAAGGTCCATGTCAAAACTCTTAAGAGTGGACGTTATGGCCCAACAATATATTTATGATTTCATCTTTCGAAGGCATTCGTTGTACTCGAATTCCCCTATCTACACGAAAAATTCTCAAAATCAGAGAGATGAATTTTCTTCAAACCTTTCCTACTGTTGGAACTGGTCCCAATTAAAATACCAACCGAGGGACGTAGAAATGAAATTCATTTAAGTTGGAGTACTCTTAGTACAATCTAGTGATAGAATGTATTAACATTTTCGTATATTTCATACACAGGACATACAGGGCGCCCCTTATTGCGCTGTTTCGTCTCAGTGAAATACACCAGGACTTTCATCATTGGTGGTCGCTATCGTAAAGAAGTAAAATATCAAAGAATGATCCATATCAAACTGGAGTATAATCAGTACAAAGTAATAATACAATATATTAACATTTCGTAATTTTCATACCCGGTACCCGTTCGCCCCATTTTCGCTGTTTCCTTTCGACGAAATTCATCAGGACTTCCTTTGTGGGTGGTCTCTATCCCCGAGATATAAAATATCAAAGTAGTGTCTATGTCAAGCCTCAATGAAAATGTTACGTAGTGTTCCAAAGGTAACGTAATATAAAATCTTACTGCATGTGTTGTTCTCGATCTCCATTTTTTAGTCGCAGATCTCTCAAATTTAGCTTGAGCAACTTTGTATTTTCCTGCTGTTAGAACGGGTCCACAGCTAGATAATGTCCAAGAGGCATTTAAGTCAAAATCCAATAATACAAACTATTAATACAATCTATGAATATTTTAGTGTTTTTCACAACCGGTACCCGTCAGAAAACTCTTTTTTTCGCTCTTACCACACGAAGAAATTCGTCAAGACTCCTCTAAGGACTAGACGACCGCGCAAGAGAAATCTCCAGTTTCACATTTGTATGGTTGTTTGTGGTTTCCGTTTTACTTGAGTCATTAACACAACTAATTAATCCTATATCAAATTACTAAACACGTATTCCCGTCAATATCCTAAACCAGTCCTACATCAGTCTATATTCAGCTTTATATAACGCTCGTATTTCTCCAAGCAGGTTAGAATTACACCAATGCATGCCCTAAACAGCTTTCATCTGCATTAAGCGGTAACCAATAACATACTAAATTGGGAATAATGAAAGAAAACTCGGTGCGAATAAGGAATAAGTAATCAAATGTATGTGAACATTTTTGAATCGGGAATAAGTAACTGGTTAATAATTCCTTATCGAATCGGGAATAAGTACATGTCGGGAGTACATACATGTCGGCCAATACATTTAGAGGAGGAAGAAGCAGGTAAGACCCGGATAAGAACAAATAAATAAAGGGAAGTCTCTGTCAAGCTTTCGCACATACCTACGCTGGTCTAGCGGAGACTCGAAACCTTGCGTACAAAGATGAGACTTGAGTGATCAATAAAAATGAGCGTCTTATATTACTTGGCCACCCGAGCCTCGTCAAAAACGTAACAATGCAGTAAAGGTTTGTTCTTATTATTATGGAGATGATTTTTCAGGCAAACTGAATAAGCACCTTTCACTAGCAAGAAACGATAAAGCCATTTCCAGTTTAGACACCTTCACATTCACAAGATTAAATCACTTTGGAAATGGCGGTCAATGACTTTAGTTATACCCAGATCTTGCTGGAGTTATCTTCAGAACAGGTGAATCAACGTAAGATAATGCGATTGGATATCTAGCCTAAGTATGAACTAAAACTGATTGAGATGTTCCACCAATCATAAAACGCGATACAAAATTCAGTAAGAGCGTTGGATCATTCTTCCAATCAGACTAGAGGGAATGTATTTTGTCACTATCAATATATATGCGTCTAGCACTCCTACGGCTTATCATTGCGGAACAGTCTGAGTCCAATACCTGAGAAAAAGAATGCATTGTTTTCGGGTGATAATAAGATGGATACGACTAACACTGCTGCTGTAGCTTGTATTCTTCTTTCAGAAGAGGATGACTTCAATTTAGCTTCGCTGAGTTGATTTCCTGTCGTCTCCGCAAGACATTTCCCTGCGACTTTTGTCCTACTTCAACTCTTCCATCGTTGCCATTGGTAATATATATATATATATATATATATATATATATATATATATATATATATATATATATATATATATATATATATATATATATATATATATATATATATATATTACGCTAATTGGGTCATTGTTCAATGACGTACGTAAATATATATATATATATATATATATATATATATATATATATATATATATATATATATATATATATATATATATATATATATATATATATATATATATATATATATATATATATATATATATATATATATATATATATATATATATATATATATATATATATATATAATACATGTCCATTTTTCAGCACGTTATCAATCAAAAGCGTACCATGAACGTATCGTGTTTTCGACTTATCATATTGATTTAAAATGCTTGTATTATTTTTTTATATGTTTCATGGTAAGCTAACTTGTTTTTGATCTTTCAATGAAACCTACTTTTTAGATTGATTTAATCTAACATTCAAATAATTTCAGAATAGCAAAATGTGGCGGAAGATGCATTAGTAATTAATAACTTATGTATAATTATAAATGACTATATATAAATTACTATTGCAGTTTTAAACATTGTAGAGACTATTTTGATGAATTTTTTCAAACCTTGAATGATAATAATGTGTATAATGAGAGATTTTAAATACAACTCGACAACAACATAAGTTGATAATAATATTTAATATTAAAGAAAACACATAATTTAAGACAATAGTGAAAACACGGTTTAAATATCGCAAAGGAGAGAAGAAAAAAAAAGAAATAATTTTCGATAAGCGGTTGATGTGCAGTTGAAGAAACAAATTAGTTTTAAAAAGTTGCTAAACCTGTTTCCTAATTATCACTTAAATTGTAACCAAGACTAAGATAGTTTCCACTCCTTCATACCAAATTAATTTCAGGGTAATGTGGATAATCATGTGGATACAGAAAACTGACAACCTGTAAAATATTTATTTGAACTTACTGTGATACAACTACATTAAATATCCATTAGATCTTACTGTGATGCATGGACAACGTATATCTATTATAAAGTTATGTGATACAACGACAAACAATATCCATTATAATTTGCTGTGATACATTATAAACCAATATCCATTGAACTTACTGTGACACAAATGCAACACATATCTATTAGATTTTATTGTGATACAAATTCAACACATATCTATTGGCGTTTCTGTGATACAAAGACAACAAATGTCAATAAGAACTTACTGTGATACAAACACAACAAATACAATAAAACATGTGCCATTGCGGATGATGTTTTAAGTGATGTCGATAAAAACAGTGTGAATAAAAAAGCGTTACGGTCACACCTAATTTATATTTGTTTCTTAAATGTGAAAGGAATTGCAAATTAACAGTAAATTCCCACTTGAAGAAAGTCTTAACCTATCAATTAAATAAAGTAGAAAACATTTTCCATTGTTAGTATTGGTATAGATATGACATTATCGTGACACAAAGTCATTAGATGATACTGTTAATCGCGGCATACTAATATTTCTATTTGTTCAACCTGTAAAATAATACAACAGCATATTTTTCAGGCATAATTGTTAATATAGTAAGCTCTGTTTTCCTATATGTGGACAGGTTGTTTCTTTCCCAGTTGATCGTGACATTTAACTTCCTAATGTGTTAGTTGCTTTGTTTACAATTGTATGCAAAGGTGTTGCCACATGCACACTCAGTCGCTTAAGGAATTAATAGCCAAAATTATGATAAAGTTAAATTTTTGCCCCAAATTTCAATCTGCCTCTGTTGATTGCTTCCTAATCTTTGTCTTTGAACGCACATGTATTTGTACTTATAATACGGTCAGAACTTGGTCCGTCGTCTCGGCATATTTCTTACTCACCCTTGATTTTTTTTCCTAGCATTTAACGAATTATTTGAGATTGTGCATAAGCTCATGGAATCATATTCTCTCCGTCATCTGTATTTGTATAACGTCATTTGTCTCTTAGCTGGTATAGTGAATAAACAACACATGTCCATACAATAACTATATTGGTATCATTAGTATTATGGTAAAACAAAGTATGATTTTGTTTTACACCTTACTATATCAACACAACCAGGTAGAAATGCATTCATACATTTTATAATTCTTGTCTCCTTTAGTCGCATCGATTGATTTTCCTGTACTAATTATTAATTTTAATATGTTCCTCGTTTTGTTTTGTCTCCAATCAACACTAGGTGGAATGATACATTTATTATCAATCAGGGATATTGTTTCAGATAAAATTATTTATATTCTAATAATATGCATTATCATTAATTACAGATACTTTGACGCTGATTTGAATTGTATATTTCAATGTAGAAGTGAAAGTAACATGTTGATTTGACTAACTCTGGTACATTTATATATATTAGATATGAATAAGATATTTGACATCCAAGGAATAATAGTCCACACTGCCCTTTAAATCTGATTCTGCCTAAATCGAATCTATCATTTTGCTCTCTGTCTGCTAACACAACCAAGTTAGTCATATCTGAAAATGTAATTATAAAAGGAAAAGTTCAATCGTTTTTATGTAAAATAATCTTTCTCAATGTAATACATTTTTGTTTCTGATAATATTGGTACAATAGCTATTTTAAGCACAGTGTAAAATTAGCTTTCATGACATGGCTAAGGTGTTGTAATTTGTTACATTGCATAAATATAAGATTCTTTATTTGTAGCAAATGTTTACACTATAATGCATTTAAACTAAACATTTCGAGCGTCTGCGCATTAATTATGTTTAATAAAGACTTATAAATTCATTGATCTAAGTTTGCTTATATTTTGCCTGTGTTTTATATCCGTGTTTTATTGTGGGATTTTATCAGGAGTGATTTTTTCATGTTGGAAATGTTTATTTAGGTGACCTGGATATAATACTAATTTAGTACAAGGATTTCTTTAACGCAACGCTTTAAAATGAGAATTCTATAACCTGGTTATTCATTTTATGCTTTTCTGAACACTGCAAAGCCTCTTTAATTTATAGAGCTGATGCGTTCTTCAGTCTTATTGAAAGCAATGGCTTAGACACTATATTATACTTATGTTTGTTTGTAAAATTGTTAAAGAAGTTATTTTCTTAGTTGATATAACATGTCGAAACTGCTTCGGAAAATGATTTGCAAATATCGTCTGAAGTTTTCATTTAACTTTTTTCTATAATGATCTATGCTTATTTTACTGAAGAGAAACATATACATACACATGCAGTGGAATAAGTGCTGCTCTAAATAATGGGATCACAAATATAATGAATGATTACTTTTATCAAGTTTTAATTTTATATGGGCTTTTATATAGAATTGTTGACTGAAACAATTTCTAATAATGTGTCAATTTAACTTCGGATAACATGTCTGTGTATTTTACATGTTCATTATAATTGATTTACACTCATTGTAATTATTACATTTCTCCTTAACTTCAATAACAACGAAAACGTACAGCAATGCACTAAATGAATTTGAACATATATACCTACCTGCCAATAAAACATATATATCTACCTACCTACCCATATTAAGACTCTTACAAAGTGTGTTAGTACGCATATAAGGGCATACCTTACCTATCTTTATTTACATACTAGTAAAAGTACTCAGGTTTTTCAATTGTGACTGATTGAATTATCTTTTTAACTTCCTTTATGCGAAAAGAATAATATTATGTCTTGTGAACATATTGTTTGGTGTTTATGACCACTGTACATTTACAAAATTGTATCTTAAACGTGTCATTGTTCAACTGATACAAGGTTGTGATATTTGAGTGGGCGGGAATTTTTTTCAGTATGTTGAATATAATTCAACTTTGGATAAGATAGATAAACTGCATAATCAAGTCAGGTGAATATCATCGACACTGATGACGACGATAATAGGATAACATAGACACATACACTTATACTGTACTTAGAAAGCCATATACATTAAATGCAATTCGAAGTATCAAAAGGCTATGGTAATATTCATAGACTTGCCAAAGAGTTGAACAACAGTAAAAAGAAAATATGAAAACATCCCAATTAAATATCATTCTTGCTCTTCGATTTCGTTCGCCATATGTCTGCATGATTGCAGAAGGGCTCCACGGACAGATTCCAGAAACTGAATATCCGCGGACTGCATTTGTTTGTTGACAGCACGTTTTGGCTTGCCTTGAAGCCACACACCCTTTATTTCCTGAAAAAGAACATTTATAGCTTATTTATCGTGTCAATCTGGTATATAATCATATTATTGTTACACTTTGCAAAACAACTTATAAAAACAAAGGAGGGAGCATGTTTTGAAAAAGCACTTTTATGGATAGATTCGAACCTCTTCTGGGGATGTTCAATGTGTCATAACGCTACGTTGACAGGAAAAATAAAACTGAACGGATGATACCATTATTTTTCAGGATTATCTGATATAGATCATGAGGTAGATACAAATTTCAGGTCATATCAGGCAAGTGCCACTCGTCAGGCAAATCCCTAATGGTAATGACACTGAAGAAGTACAATATATTAATAAGATTACAGACGGAAAATATGGTTGTTATAGTTGTTGTTGCCATTTTTCAGCACAAGATAGGCTATACATGGCGGCCAGTATTAATGGTGGAGGAAGAACCCAGGAAAACCCCGGAAAGAACCACCGATCCACGAGAAGCTACCGGCAAGCTTTCTCACATATCCACGTTTGCCAAGCCCGAGACTCGAACCCACGCAGACAGACGTGAGATGGCAGTGATCCATGACGGAGAGCGCTTTAGACCACTCGGCCACTCGGGGCCCCGGAAAATATGGTGGTATTGGTGTTATTTTGTGATCTTTTCAAGGCAGCTAAAACAATTAAAACCTATCTTAAGATCTATTTTATATACCATATTTGATCTCAAACACTGTCCGAAGTTGTGAAGAACAGCTGTTTTATTTATCGCATCCTTTCACAAAAAAGAAATATAAACATGTCTGTAAATTACAAAGTGGTAAGCCTTTAGCAGTCCTCAGCAGAGTATTTACTTCTCTTTGAAATCAACACAACCAGTTTGTCAGGAGGATGTTTACTTCACTAATGTCTTTCTGACTAACAGAAAGGCTGTGAGGGTAGCATATCTTATAGCGTGCTCTGCCAAAACAAACCAGGTATTGGTTGTATATTGAAAAGGACATGTATCAGTAACGTATTTGAAATAAAATAAAAAATAGTTAACTAGGTTCATGAAAGTTATGGTGAAACTTAGAAAAGACTTAAATCATAGCACTTTGAAAAGATGATATCTGAGAGGATACAAAAGTTCATATGTTTATGATAGCCTCACTGGTACTTCATCTCATGATAAATATATCGGTTTTCTAATTTTGCTTCTACATCCTCGTCGTATATGCAGCATAAGCAGAAAAGACACTTTATAGCCT
Source organism: Sinohyriopsis cumingii (assembly GCA_028554795.2). Classification (NCBI taxonomy): domain Eukaryota; kingdom Metazoa; phylum Mollusca; class Bivalvia; order Unionida; family Unionidae; genus Sinohyriopsis; species Sinohyriopsis cumingii. The sequence continues at coordinate 1,187,403 of JAPYKE020000185.1, read as the reverse complement.
AAAGAACAGATTCGATCGTTTCGGTAGACTGTCTACAAAAAATATATTCAAAGTATTTGAAACAAATATGGCCAACTTTGAATTATGGGTCAGGCGTTTGACGTTGTAAAAAGCAAGCTGTGCTTATGTAACTTTGCAAATATGTTTTTGTCATTACGAAAAACACACCAAAGGTTTTTATCTACACTCATTCAGGTAGAATGCAAATTGCAAGTATTATGATATAGCAGAATTCTTAAGTACTGGTACATGTTAATAAAGGTTACTGTTGAAGATTCCCAATAGAGAAAGTCTATAATATATAGTTGACCGGGCGTTTCCAATACTATATAAATTATTTAGACTCTTTCGTAGTGTTCGCTTACTACGTATTTTCAAAAATAGAAAGTTCCCTTTCGTATATCAGCTATATTGAACAAATGTTTCCCTTTCTGCGCAGATAAAGAAGATGAGTTTTAAGTTTTTGGTACATGTCCCTTTTGAGAAATGATTACTTACTTTCAAACGTTTAATCTAATAAAAATAAATTAAGTTTTATACCCTGACACAGATAATTATTCATATATTAATATCCTACATAATTTTTCTCTCTATCTAGCAAAAATCTTTAAAAGTTACTAAGTCCTTGTATTAGCGCCATAATTATTGTTTCGTGTTTGAATTATAATTTTCATAAATGTATGGAATTTGGGTTGTTGGCCTATAATACAAGAATTCAGATTAATACTACTACTACTATTAATAATAGTAATACTACCACCACTACTACTACTACTACTAATAATAATAATAATAATAAAAATAATAACAATAATATTATCTCACGTCATTATCAAGGAAAATCCATATGTTGTCCGTTGTCAGATTGCCGTAATACATCATTCTTTTGTGCAGGAAATCAACGCGTTCTGCGATTTTCCTTGTAACAAGATCTATCTGGTTGAAGTTCAAGGTACGATTCTCGATGCAAAGTAATGCGCATGTCAGCTTCCTAACATCGTTAGCATGTAGAACATCAAAACTGAACAATTCATCAAGTCTTCTAATATCTGGGTTAAACGAGAAGAGGGCATAACAATAACATTTTTAGTTATAATATATAGAGAGAGACACAGAGAGAGAGAGAGAGAGAGAGAGAGAGAGAGAGAGAGACAGAGAGAGAGAGAGAGAGAGAGAGAGACAGACAGAAACACGCACATGGAGTAAGTTGTCGTAGACAAAATGATTAGAAGTTGATGACAAGTTGTCATATATCTATCTGGGAACGTTCGATATTTATACAGGTAGATCAATTTTAATGCGAAAAAATTAAATATTTACAGTATCTTATCTTCTTTATAGTATGGGATACACACACTTAAAGCAAAGATTTGTGTCAACTGAATATCTTTTGTAAGTTAAAAAATGTATTTTTAAAATTTTATTGAACCTTACACCATCTTTTGTTTCATTATTTATGTTAGAGCGTTTAAAATTGTACCGTTTTGAGAAACAATATTATAATCATAGTGATTTAGAATGTAATATAAAACTCTTAAAATGATCTAATTAAATGGCGAGAGCTTACCTTCTTTTGAAATCATGTCTTGTTCGGATGATGTCGGCACAAATTTCTAGAGAATAAGAACATGCAACATAAGAACGGAATTACGAATGTAAGGAAATGTAAAAAGACGAAAACATACAGTTACATAGTCGCTCCAAGTAGATCACCATACGAACCTAAACAAATGTATATATAATTTGTTGAGCTTGCAAATAACTGAATCATTATTTTGAGATGAAGAAAAAGAGAAATCTTCATGCCAATTTGTTATAGTTATGTCACAAACAATAAGTGATTTTACCTCTCTCTTGATCACAGCAGAAAGCGTGTATAGGATCGGATTCAGCACAGAATTGATAGGTAGAATAACGACGGATGTCCATGCATACACATCCAAGGGAATGGTGTAGTTCATTAAAGCCAGGATGCCTTCCAAATTAACAGATAAAACAAATTAATAAATACATCAACTGTTTAAAATCATTGGAATGTCTCTACGGAAAACTATTAGTCATCTTTTCAGATGGGACTTTTTCAATTGCACGTACTTATTAAACCAGTTCAGAACTAAGACATGACAACAAACAGTGCAAAGAATATGTATTAACTAGTATAAGCGCTTTCGATTCACGATGAATTTTTTTTATTAGAGTCACAATTACGAAACAGAGACAAACTAGACAAAGAACTTGCAAAGAAAACGTTGAATTTATACGATTTTAAGTAATTATGGATCTGATATAAGTATTATTTAATATAAGTATTATTTAAAAATTTGTGGATATAACGCCGTATATTTGTAAACCTTCAAAAGTTTGAGATAATACTTCTGTCAATTCCATAAACGTGTAAAATTTTGTAACGTCAGTGTTCTTTTTGATGTTTAATGTTTATTTTATTTGTTTCTCTGTCGTAATTTTCCCTTTGACAATGACTCGATGAGAGTCAATAGCGCTTAGGGTAATTAAAATTAATTAATTAACAATGTTTGCACTTTATGTTGTCAATTTCTTGCAATTATTTTAGTCAATTTCTGACACATAATGCGTCTTGCTGGATCCAGTACACCTGAATGGATGTTATTCGCCATATGATCGGTGTTCTTTGCACACACACACACACACACACACACACACACACACACAGAGAGTAAGATAATAATACCTTTGACGATTTTCCATGAATATAAATGTAACATAATAAAGTATGTCAATTAATCATTCCCATAATATGGACACTACATACTTTTTAATATTATAATATTTATTAGTTTCCATGATGTGTAAAGAATTAAATGTGTCTTTGTAACACCGTAATTAACTTAATTGTCCGTTCTTACTTTAAAAAATACTATACTTTGAAACACCCAAGGACCGTCTAGTATAAAATATTGAAAAGCCCTTTTCATTGCCAAGTCTCTTCGTAGTGTTTTATTCACTAAATTACTAAATTTGTATTTTACTTTAAAATATAAAAAGTTATTAATATCTCTTTTAATAAATAAGAAAGTGGGCCTAAAAGTTTAATTTGAGGACAATATCTTCCAATTAATAAAATAACTAGAATTTGATAAGTCTATCTGTTTTGTGTTCATTCTAGAATACAGAAACATTTACCTATTACTCCTATCGGAAACCAGCACAGAAAGTTCGCAAACACTACCAGTAAGAGATTTCTGGCCACAGTCAAAGTCTGATCACGTGAATATTTCTGCCTATCTAACATTGGACTCTTTGTTCGCATCGCTTTGAAAATCAGAATCTGTCCAAAGACTAACAGAAACAAAAGGAGGAAGTTTAAAGTGATGACTATTGCAAATAAATATTCCCATCCAGGCGCATCGTCTCTTGTTAGAGGATGAACAAACCAAATGGATGTTCTAGAATAGAATTTCCCTTTAAAGTACACGTTCAGTCCCATTGGTAACACTGATAATGCAATGGCAATCAACCAAGCAAGAAATGACACAACTTTACACATACTGGGCGTCAACTTCACTTGTCCGAAAGGGAACTTAACCACTAAAATCCTGTCTAATGTAATCAACATTACGAAGAAGATGGACGCTTCACTTGATAATGTCGATAAAACTCCTGCTGCACTGCAATATGCCCTGATTTGCGAACAATCATTGCTTGAGACAAATTCGTTTCGAAAATATGTATCAGCAACAGCCAAAATCAACAAATATATTCCCATTAGAACGTCTGCGACTATCAAATTTGCTACAAACATTCCATAGCCCATTCTCAACTGCAGGCCTAATTTCCATTTTCTGTACATGAATGAGGTAAGATTACCTACTAGTGATAAGAGTCCTATTATCCATAACAGTACTCGCAAGCTTACATCCCGCACCAAGTCTTTGCATGAATGAAATTCATATGTTTGTGAAAGAAGACAATTTGCTTCGTTTACACTTCTCGGTTTCAAACAGCATAATTCATATTCGTCCGTTTCTAAATAATGGATAGATGTTAGTCCACTGAATATTTCACTCTCAAAGATCTTTATTTTATTGTAACTTATCAAAAGACTTTCTAACTTCCCAAGTCCATAAAATGCTTGATTTTCTACATGAGATATTTTGTTGAATCTTAAGTCAAGTTTATTCAATTTGTTTAGACCTTCAAATGTGTAGCTTTCTAAGAATGAAATATGCAAATGTGTGATGTTGATTTCCGATATGTTTTCTAAATCTCGACAAGCTCCTCTCTCTATCTTCTTTAGATATATGTTATTGTCCAGTATCAATTCTTGAAGCCTTGCCAATCCCTTGAAAGTATTTTCATGAAGGACTGTAAGTGTGTTGTAAGAAATGTCTAAAGTCCTCAAATTCTTCATGGACTCAAAAATCCCAGGATGTATTTCTTCGATTCCACTGTCCGATAAATTAACTAAAAACGCCATCGGTAGGATGAAAGGTATACTTATGTTTCCGATAGTGGAGTTGCTGAAGACTATTTTTCTTGACTCTACTGATAGTAAAGCAATTTCTGTAGCATTTATTCGACCATCCCTACAATCTACGAAGGTTCCTTGACAAATGCATGCACCAGGGCAGCTTATATTACAAAATATCTCGTCATCTCCCGCAGGACAATGTTTAAACCCATCACAAACTTGAGACGGAGGAAGGCAAATATTAGACTGATTGCATCGAAAATATCCAGGGCAGTCTCTTCCTTGATGTCCTATATGCAAACAGGAAGATTATAGAAATAAGTGTAATTGGTATATATAAATATCATTGACATGTTACGATTAATTTAAAAAAAAATAATTTGCAAAATGCTTTCATCCAAACGTTTTCACAAACTATATAAGTCACAGAAAAACATGTTATACATGAGGAACGAACATAATTGTAGAAAATGTTAGATATATGTTTGTGCCATGAATAAAATTCAACTGAAAATTGTATGCTTTAAAGATAATGTGTTGTGATCAAAGGTGTGAAAATCAATTTTTCAGACGTTTTCATCACTTTAGATGAAAACATTTACCGCCTATTCTCGCTTATAAGTGGTACCCAACTCGAACCGACATAGACTTTGATCTGATGTCACGTAATATGGCGGCATATATAGGTCTGTACAGCTTACAGATTTACTGGACGTTTAAGCGAGCATATAAGGTGCTAACTTATCAATTGGCATGAGCTGAACTGTTTGAAACTACTCCTACTTCTTAAAGCAAGCAGCGCACTTGAAATAATTATGATTATAAAAATCAGACCCATAACATCTTATGTTAATGATAGTGATGATCATTATCATGAATATTTCTATATTTGTATTCTAAGACACAAATAAAGACAATTGATTTACCACATTCAGCTTCGTCTTCACCATTTGGACACTGCTGCAAACCGTCACATATGAATCGTACTGCCAAACAATATGATCCTGGGCATTTCACGAAATTGTGTGGACAAATGAACGTTTCTGAAAGAGATTTCTTTGTATAATTTTGAGTTTCCACGAGAATTCGCTACTTACAATATTCTCATTATCAAAAATTATTTTTTAAAATTGTAGCCACTAAATTGATATTGCGAGGAATTGCAAGAAATATTTATTTTTCGAATTTAGGATGATTATATTTACCATTGGAAATTAAAGATATGTTAGAACATCATGGTGTAACGATATTATTCCACTATAAACGTTATGATAGCACATATGTCATCCAGTTTAATAGTGCGCACCTATAAGGAAATATAGTCATAGCAAAACAATGCAGATGAATAACAAGGAATATCAATAAATAGTGAAATAATAATTTAATAAACAAATATATGTGCATTGACAATTAAATATATGTACTTATGTATGATAATTATATATAAATGTTGATATATCCAACATGTATACTCATTTATAATACTGGTAAGTGTAGAACTAATCACCCACATATGTTATCATTATTACGTGTGGAGCAAAATATAAAACAAATAAATGTGGAAGTAGTTCTTACCACAATGTTTGGTATGAGACATATCAGCGCAACCTACTGGCGAACCAAAACGATCCTCGTCATAAATGCAGCGTGTTTTGTTTAATACAGGGTGCCCCTTGTCACACGGTATTCTTGCGTCGTCTGGATAAAATGCTAAATGGAAATTGGTTGTAAACTATCAAACATTTTAGAGGTTAAACATATTCGCTAGGATCATTGAGCACTGGAAAATCATCAAATTTATATTTTCACATCATTCATAAACTGTATTCTTCATTGAAAGATCCTAATGTATCAACATTTCGAGGTCTATGATGTTTAGTTGGGGCCGTTTAATCACATTTCCATGCGTTATGCAACAATCTATATAAAGCAGACGCTGTAACAAAATTCAAGATAATTTTAAAAAATACCAAGCTATATGTACTGAAGAAAAAAACTTCAAACATATCATCTGTGATACTTTATGGAACCTCGATAAAATAGTATCACGAATCAGCACAAACTGCACTCGATTCTTTAAACAAAGGTCTGTTAATTTGGATACTGGCTGGATGAATGCAAGTATTATCAATTATTGCAATGATTATGCTCACATACATATACCTACATATGAAACATGCCATACTTACTTTCATTACAAACCAAAGGTCCCACTGTTATTCTTTGCTGTCTGTAAGAAGAGTTTATCAGAAAATAAATTATGACCCACGGGTATTTAGTGATGTCCTTAATACCCTGTCGAAGACCTCCATATATGACGCGTTGATATCCTTCACCTGAAGAATCTGAACCAGATTCAGAGCAGGGCCCTTCGATTTGCTTCAAACTGAAAAGACATCGATGATAAACCAATCGTTATATTTAGTTAGAAAACGTTGTAAAACACATCGTATAAATATACGCATACCTTCTATGAAAGAATATGGTTCATATTAATGTGGCTGAATGGCATAACTTGGTTCATTGGTCTTGGGGTGTAATACATAGATACATAGGATATCAAAAATCATTAAGCTGAGAACATTAACTCCCTCACAAACATAAATACAAACATTATTATAATTATGTAGAGGTTCGATAGAAGGGAAACGTCACATAACAATTACAAGTGCGTAGACGTTTCCTGCATCTTACTTGAACAATATCAGAATATATTTAATAGTGAGTAAAGGATGGTAACATTAAAATAATTCAATTTTCGCATTGTATATAGAGCCTTGCCTCATGACGTTGGATACAATACTTGTGTAACCTGTCCATTTCCTGCATATGCATTCAGGATACACGGTATTTCCTATGATATCGGCTATTTTTTGTTTTGTCACAGTACAGTCGAGCCGGATCGACTGTGTGCAATTTCTCCCCATATTCACACTGTATCGGAAAACCTCCGGTTCGTCCGTTGGGTATATAAGTTTGTAGCTGTACGTACGATCTCCAAGTTTGTTGTAGTATTCACGTGCCTGAACAGATGTTGTCCTCACATAGTCTACATTATACACTGTACTTAGGAGAACATTTTCATTTATATGGTTGAAGTTGCACTCCACTATAAATAAAACAAAAAAAAAATCTAGTTATGCCTCAATTATTAATTAATACATTCTTCTAGGTATGAATAATTTTCTGTTGGTACATAATATTAAGTGCAAACCGTCAATAAAATCGCAAATGGGGAAATTTAATGTGAATGAAAAGAGGAAAATACTTGTGTGCATATCAAACGGATTGAATAAGTTCAAGAAATACATTAGATAATCGGACTAAACTTTTCGAAGCGACAATCGATATCCTTGATCAAGACTTGGCTGAATTGTCGATATCTTCATTGCATATGTTACGGAAATAATTAGTTCGTACCGCTTGGTTGACTTGATACAATATTCTAGTTACTTGGTCTGTTTAATATAAAAATAGATCCTTGACAATTATGTAAGCGGAAGTATTGTGTTCATTATTAACCTTTTTCCGATCTTTCAGAGTTCATAAAAACTTTAAATGAAATAATCTTATGTTTCGTATGTCAAATGGAAGAGTTCATATTTATGTCATGTGAAAAGTACAATGTTTAGCAATCATAAAATTAAAACATTAGGTAAAGCATTCAATATTTATTTTAACCGACACATTCTAGTGTTTGTAATTTCTTTCTCTTATGAATTTGTTAGATTGCATCTAAATAATTTACCATTCATTGGTGATGATGAATTTTTAAACTTCACTGCATAAACTCCCATGACGCGCTTGCCATTTTCCCACCAGTCCTGGCAGCCTATTGCTTCAGTTGTACAATTGTTCTCATCGTCCATGTCAGCGCAGTCATAAAATCCATCGCAGGCCCTCTCCAAGCGTATGCATGTCAAATCAGCACATCTAAACGTTGTTTTGCCTTCCTCGGCACAGTTGCCTGCAACATTAAACATTATGCTTTAAAATCAATGCAAACATGAATCAAACACAAAACACGAAACACTGTTATCAATAAGCAAATATCCATGCTGAATGTTCAATTTATAGATTTTATCAACATTATTATTTTCAATGATAAAACTTTTTTGCACCCTGACAAACTAATTTTAATAAACGGAATAAGAGCCATTACATTTGTTGTTTATCAGAATATAACTTAATAAGGATTAATATATTACTTAAACGAGATTAGAACAAGTAAAGCAATGTATAGTAAGCACGCAAGGTGGTAGAATTCCTAAATAAAAAAGATTGCATGAAAATTCTGGGATCGTGTTGTACATTCTGTAACTATTCAAAGATAGTTACGGTAGAACATGTGTTTTTGCATACTCGAGTAGAGATCACATTTATGGGCTGAAAAAATCCATTGTATTCATAAAAATTCTCAAAAATGACGCAATGGTTCTGAAACGTTTTTTTTTATTAGGCAGCCATTTCCGGGATATGGGACAAAGGAAAAAGTAATGTAACAATGATCATTAGTTTGACAATAACAATCTGAAAACGTACTGTTAGAAGCGTTCACAGGTTTCACATTATAGGCCTTTATGGCGACAAATGAAAAAGTGATATGAACGGGACTCTTAGGGAACAAGATGAGATCCCAACACATAGTTTGAATTGATCAACACTCATTCAACGTCTGACCACAGCTTTAGAAGAAGTAGTATAAGCAAGAATTTAAGTATTTTTTAAACATAACTTACTTTCCTATCTCCATTTAACGCTCCTTTGATCCCATTATCAACAAAACAAATCCCTATTAACTGTTAACTTCTCTATCATCCGTCATTGAAAATACTAACACTCCATACCACCCTTATTAGTTCTATAACAATACCTATATTGCACAAAAGAAATATGAAATGTTAGAAATATACATACACAAAAATATATCTACATCCTGTGTCACCGAATTTCTAGATATCATTCAAAAGTTAGCCTCTATATTTTTATCATGGATAGTTTAAGTGATATTCCTTTTCGATTAGTTTAGAGCGTTAGGAAGACACCTCCAACAATGCAGCAACGATTTGGAAAGGAAACACTGCACTCCTTTCCCAATTCGCCATAGAGAACGTACACTTTTCTGTTCTAATTTGGAAACTGCTGAACCAATATACACCGTACATGGAGATTTTGTTCTTGTCAAGAATATAATTTATTCTACCTTTATATTCAACTTTGGGCAGAATTTGTTGTTGTTGTTGTGCCAAAGCAATAGATCAAGATAGATATACGGAGAGAAAGAGAGATGAAAATTGAATGTTTCTGTTTGAGTTTGAAAAGGTATAGCTGAAGTATATCGTACATGGAATATTTAGACCTTCTTAAGAAAACACTTTTTTCTGTTTCTATAAACGGGGTTGTAATTCCATGAAAAGGAACGAGAACTAATATTTTGTAACGTATCGCCGTCCCAGCTAGGGTACACTGATTACCCATTTGCTCAATTGGTGCCAGTTTCTTTCGTTACACAATAATCTTTGGATTTAATATTTTGTCGTAAACCATATTTTGGAAGAGGGAGAACGTGTAATTTTATATTCGAGTTTGAAAAATGCAGAACTTAAGCACATCATACATGGATTGTTTGTACTTGTTGAGAAAGAATTTGTTCTGCCTTTACATTTAACTTTTGATAAGTTTTCATGTGCCAAGCAAAAGCTTGAGAAAGAGAGCGATATATTCAGCAAGTAAGTGAAATTAATGCTGTTATACAAAATACCAAAACAAACTTTACTTCTAAATCAACAATTTTTAATCAGCAGTGCCTACTCTAGCATAAAAAAACAAATGTAAATGGAGGACCAGAGCTAGTCTGTTCCTCCTGCTGTACGACTGATAAACAAAATGAATCTAAAACAATGACTAATTTACAAGGCTTACATCGTTGTCGAGTAAGAAATGATTTCAAATGATCTAGTACAGTGTCATCCATACACATTATATCTCTGTGCTAAAAGTAATAGATAGTCATACTGTTCACATGCAGCAAGCTACAGAGGAATGATGATAAAACTGAAGCCATTCTGATCACCACACAACTACATTTTCATTTATATCCTTTACCTCAAACATTACGTATGAGCAACACCAACATCAAGTTCGCACAATTAGTACGAAATCTCTGTTACCCTCAAATAGCTATTATTTCGCTCCAGAATCAAACACAAAATATGTTCTCTGTACAAAATTTCGTGGACTGCTTCCAGTGCAAAATAGTTATCTGACCTTACCCACGAATATACCTATTCTAGATAATTTTGCTCCGCTTCTGACATTATTATTATCATTATTGTTGTTATTATTATTATTATTATTATTATTATTATTATTATTATTATTAATACATTGACTAATAATACGACCAACTACAGAGTTATATTTTAGTATCCTTTATGTTTGTGTTTTCCGAATCTCAACAATATTGTCCACTTTTGACAGATTGAAGAGTTTTGATTTATGCCCGATATGAGAGTGCGCTGGTGCTGCAATTTATATAATCTATTACGGGTTACCGTTAGACACTATGTAATCCCGCCATTTTAGCCTTATCATCATGTTCGCTTAGATGTTGAAGTCCTACAGGTGTTTTCCCTTTAATGTATTCTACCTTGTCAGACACAATATCTTGCAATCAGGTGTGCACTGACTTAAATGTCTGAAGAAATATCCCGGTATATTGACGAGATTCGTTTCTCTTGTCAATTTCGGTATTCAATCTTTGCATGATTGTTGCATATACTGAGGTAATCTGTTATTACTGAAACCCCTCTTTCTAAATACACATGAAAACTTTAACTTTGATAGCCTTATATAAATATATTAATTGAAAGAGAATCTATTTTATAAAAGGAATGTATCTTGTTACATAAATCAGTCAATTATTTATATCATATATTGTAATAGTTTTCTAAACAAATGATATTTGACAAATGTTATTACTAATGTGAGTAAACACTTCAATTGAGGAGTTTTGGGAATACGTGTCCTGGCTCTTCCGCCACAGACATATGCGCAATAGTCTGTGTAATAAACGTCTTATCCAGTTTGAAATTTATTTACTAGTAGTTGACAACTAATTTTTTGATTGGTCAGATCAGTTTTGTAAGACATTGTATACATACTTTCATCTCGTTTCCTGGTCTTCGGCTCCCATCAAAAGGTATTATATCTCATTGTCATCACTTTAACCACTTTTGCCTGCCACTGTGTATCACCGGTGGTTGCTCGCATCTATGTTTTACGAAATTCAAATTGCATGCATCATGTTGTCAAATTGATGCTCCCCACCTTTTCTTCAGCTTCAAAAGTATTTCCTATTTTTTTCTGGCTCCTTTAAAATGCCATCATATTTAATATAACTAGGAATTGATTTTGATACTTTTTATGACGTTCTTTCATTATCACTAGTAGCAGTAGTAGTAGTAGTAGTAGTATTAGTACTAGTAGTAATAGTAGTAATACTAAAAGGAATATACTCACGGCAAAACTTTTCGTCTGAGCCATCGAGACAATTAAGTTCAGCATTGCACAGTTGTTCTTTTGATATGCATTGTCCGTTCTTGCAGCGAAACTCATTAGTCCCACATATTCTGTAATCTAAATGAAAACAATATTGCATCATGAAAGCTAGTAGATAGACATGTCATATCTTCAATGACTTTTGAGTTATATGAACTGAAGCTGATTATGTCGTAAATTGGTCAATAGCTGTTCAAGAAATGGCATAGTGATAAAGTCGCAATATTCTTGTATGCTTGGCAAGTGTTTTGACATTGTCGATATATACATATCATATTACAACAAATTATGCTTAGCGTCTTACGAGTCTTCTTTTGATACGCATAATATATATGTAATAAAATAATTAAAATTATAACAAATTAATCAAATGCACGATGCACATGTGAAGTTGCTGTATAGCGGAATTTTTTCATCACCTTCCATTATAATGCGGTGTGACATTTACCCATGTATTACAGATAACAATTATTATATTTGAATTTACAAAATATCCTTGAATGTTTGAATGATTTACTTCTCGTATACAGCATATACTCTACAATAGTTGATTCGTTCAATCATTTTCATGTGACATTGCCACTTGAAAGAGAGACATTTTAAATTGTATCCATGATTTTCTTTATAATGGTATTACCACAAGATTCATCTGAGGAATCTTCGCAATCTGTAATATGGTCACAAAATTGGCTGGCACTGATACATTTTCCATTTGAACACTGGAAAGCATCGTCAGGACATCGGTGGTCAGCGTCTGCTAAAAAATAGTTTAAAAGGGAAACCGAATTTATACAATTATTACTTTGTGCCGAAAATCATAAAATACACTTCTGAAAAAGATTTTATGTCATTATGTTCTTTTCTTGAACGCCATGACATTTTCTTATTGCATTAATTACATCTGTTTGAATCCGAAAACATTGAGTGCCTTATTTTATTATATTGGTGCAATGTTTAGAAATAAAAATGGATACAATACTTATATGTTGCTTAACATTACTAATAGGTTATTTTATATACTCAAAAATTCATTATTATCTTACAAGTTCTAATTTCACAACTCACAGAATCTTCACGAAATAAAATTGTGAAGCTATGTCTACAATGTTTATGTCTGAATTGAATTAGAAGAATACATACGAATGAAAATAAACTGTACTTCTTACAGCATTTCTAGCTTATAAAGAGCAATGGAACAATGTTCCTTTCCGATAAAAAACAAAAAAAAAACAGTTCCAGTTGTCTTCAATGGTAGCCTTACATTTCCAGATCATCAAGATTTTAACTGTTCGCTCAGGTTCAACATTCTATTTTAATGGTTATCTCGTTGTTAAATTCTCATTTAGTCAGCAAGGTTTATATACATATATTTGGGGATTCAAATATGTTTTACAGATATCCCATTATTTTGATCAACAGCGAAAACCTTCCATCTTTCAGACTTAAAATATGGATATAATTACATCACATATCACATATCTAAGAAAGATAATTGCCACATAAAGGATAATACAAAGGAAAGATATTACTGTATAAGATTTTATGGAACAACCTGGCCTTGTCTAGTATTCGTTAGCAAGAAATATCTTATGCACATGTTTGTATATTATACCTGTGTTAATACAATCCTGCTCATCACTTGAATCAATGCAATTAGAAATTTCATTACAATGGTAAATCAGAACAATAAATTCTTCGGATTTACATTTCCATACATGTGGTAAATTCATGTCTCTATCGTTGCCGGGACGAACGTGCTGATTCAATGGTTCTGGCCGCCCTTAGTTTCAAAGAGAAATGATTTTTTAGAAATATTGTATGGTTATTTAAGGTGGTTGATTATTATTACATACTTCTTTCAGTTATTTTAGTATAACAGTTTCTAATACTCCCGGATATAATTATATAAAATATGATCATCTGTTTCTAGCAAAGATTGTCATTTAATAGTTTTTACGGAACTATTAGGGTGAAAACCGTTTCGAAACAGAAAATAGTCAGTTTCAGGTGATATTTAACTTTCATGCAAATGCCTACTTAATAAACGTAATACCTTTCACAATAGAATAATAGTGGGTGTTATGAAAATCTTACACTTTAAAGAATACCGTGTATGGCTGCACTTATATATGCTGTGAAGATCATGCATTTAATGCACGCAAAGGACAATTGTCACCTGTTACTGGATGATTTCATGTATGTTGAGATAACTGTTTTTGTTTCAAAATAACCATTGTTAGTCAACAGATACATGTAATTTATTCTAAATGAAAAATATAAAGCAGAAAATAAAATATAATGCAAATTGCCACATTTGTATTGAAAACATTAAACTTCAGTGTAAACTATGTTGTTGAATATTTGTGCATGAAGATAAACAGAACTATTTTGAAGATTTAAATACATTAGTCTGTGTACTTACCTGCACTGGCATTTGATGAATTGAATTCACAAATAAATATTTCTGTCACACGTTTAGTGCATAATGTGTTCTCTATATGAGTATTCCCATCAAAGTTTTCTCCATTTAATATTGCACAGTCCCACCTTGGTAACTTGTTTGGGAATCCGTCACCCCTGTATGAAATTCATACGATCAGATATCTATAAATCAAATTTTCATAGGATCCATAATATCATCTGTCTCTACCACCACTTTGTCTAAATGCATATATGTTACTTCCTCCTTGGTTGAATGTTTTCTCATATATTTATTGAACTTTGTTGCTTTACTGTAGCATATAGAAAAATAAGTGACAACATAAAAATTGATAATTCGTGTATAGCCACGAGTGAAATCATAAACGAAGAGTAAAAATACTGGGTCAGGTGCACATTTGCACATTTGTTCGTGATTAGATTACGCTCGTGAATTGTATGCCAGCCGTAATATGTATTATGTTCATATATTGTGACACGCTCAAACGTTCCAAAAGATGGCATTCTCCAACATTCATTGTTCATTCTGCTTGCAATTACACATTTATTGTTTGTACAAGTCAAAAGTAAATCAGCTATATACCAAAGTGAAGACATACCCGTATCTATCTATCTATCTATCTATCTATCTATCTATCTATATATATATATATATATATATATATATATATATATATATATATATATATATATATATATATATATATAAGGCAACGATTCAAGCATATTGTGGTTGCTTTTAAAGCCTTATGAAAAGTTTTCTATTTCATATTAACAAATAATAAAAGTATTTTAAAGATAAAGCCTTTAATGAGCAATGTAATTTTATTTGGGAAATTATCTTACCATGCAGAATATGCTAAAGGTTTTCCATCTAGCCAGGTAAAATCGCGTGAATCGCCTTTACTTTTCCCGTCTGTGTTTCTGTGAAAACCTTCAAAAAATATAAAAGTAAATATGACAACATGAAATTATGATTTGTGATTTGATGAGAAAATCTGATCATTGTTTATATATTTCCTACCCTTGGAATTAAAAACACCTAAACTGTTTTTCCATAACAGTACCAATTCTTTCTGAAATGGTTTATTTAATAATACTGTTTTTAGCACAAATACTACTAATAGTTTAAATATTATTATAAAAATTATAAAATGTGATTAAATCAAGTAAGTCCCATTATTTAGTAAATATGTTGTCATTGATACAAAATAATAAAATACAAAAGAAAGTAGGGCTCTTTCAGATTGGATGTTTGTTACATTTTGCACCAATAAAGTTTTTAAAAAACTGTTTGTAACTTTCAATGACACTATGACGTCGTGATCCTTTCTCCTATATTGTGCGAAAGACAATTATATAGTATGCTTTTGTTTGAAAAATGTTTCCAAAGTATGTTATAATGGGAATCACCAGGGTTTTTTACTCTGAGTATTTGAAAATGGTAATGTCGTAAATGTATATATTTCATGGGACATTTTGCCTGTACAGCAAATTCACGACAGGGAAACGATCATTAACTCCCTCAAATCTATAAACAGATGAACGTTCATACGTATTAGTTATTTTTAAATTTGTCTTTTCCAGTCTGACCCTATTATGAATACCTGTATATTACAATAATACATCATTCCATTTTTATGCATTATTTCAAATATGAATCGTTTTCTAAGAATACTTACCAGAAAGAATGGAAAGAACTAAAATGCCATCTGATATCTGCATTTATTGAGTAAAGAATGGTAATCAGTTTCCGGAAAACAACTAATCTGATGCAATGGTATATATATATATATATATATATATATATATATATATATATATATATATATATATATAAAGAATACAAATCATATAACGACTAAAATTCATTTCAAGTGTGCTGGATCCAGCAAAGGATCACGTGTGGCAGGGATTGATTAAAATAAATGCAATAAAATGACAACGAACAGTGCGCAAATATTATTTGGCTATCCAGAGCGCTTTCGACTCTAATGAGTATTTTACTGTTCGTTGTCATTTCCACGAAACAAACACAGCCACTAAAAGTCTTCAGATTCCTATAAAGCCGCAAATTATTGGCAAGAGATCAAACAGATTCAACAAGAAATGGAATGAAATAACCAACGATGCGTCAACGACACTCACAGCCCTACTTGGGGAAAACATAAATCATCAACATCTAGTCAAATCAGCAGCCATCGAATCATTAAAACAGCAGCTGAATTCAGTTTCCACAGAGGAACAATTGCAAACGTTTTAGTCTAAAGTAAATAAGGATCAAAAAGGATTCTCTGCAAAACTATACAAAGTCAGAGACAGAAAACTTAGAAGTCATGATCTACAACCAAATCACTTTTGCGAAGAAACTTCAATTGACGACCTTTCTTCTAAAAACTGATGTAATTAGAAGAATAGTAAGCACTCTATATCACAAACTAATTCGACTTTTACTAACTCAGTGGTCAAAATCTCTAAGTGAGAACTTACGGAGGCAGAAATAAATCTTGTATCGATTGGTTTGAGTTTCTGTCCGCATTCAAGGACATATGACAGAGGGAAGCTGAAAAAGGAATACGAAAAGTTTAGCCGCTGAGTAAGATCCAAGGCCCATTTCGCCAACCAGAAGAAATTATAAGCTGCGACCAACCCATATTCAGAACGAAAAGTAATTGGACACCACGTAAAGTTTAATTGCAGATCTAGACGCCTTTATCAACTCAGCTGTAAACGATACTTCCAGACACATCAGCCATACTAGAAGATACCCTGATTTGACAAAGGAAGAAACATATGCCCTACACTCACTGAACAGCAGACCTGACATCATAATTAAGCCTGCATACAAGGGTTCCGTTGTGGTCGTTATGAGTAGGGAAAACTACATCAGTGAAGCAAGTAGACAACTAAGTGACGGTAGGTTCTACCAAAAGCTAGACCACGATCCAACCAAAAGCCATCACTAATATTATTAACGAGGCGCACCAAATCGGGCACATAGACCAGCAAAGGAAAAACTACTTAAGCCCAGAAAACCAATCAGGATATCAGAATATTTGGATCATTGTATGGTACCACATGTTCACAAAGTACCATCATATCTTCAGGACACGACATATTACCTCATAGAAAGCAAAACAAGCGAACTATTACTGCCAGATACATTGCTTGTTTCCTTAGACGTCACATCTTTATATACTAACATACCGTACAACGAAGGGATGCAGTCGTGTAGAGTAGCATGGGAAACTAGAACTTTAGACAATCCACCTACACACTTCCTAGTCCAACTCCTGGAACATGTCCTGAAGCTTAATAACTTGGAATTCATGGCAGAAATCTTCAACTCAAACCACGTCTTCCTGGACACAACAACCAGATTAGTAGAAAACAAACTCCATACAGACATCTACTCCAAGCCAACCAACAAACACCAGTATCTCCTCCCAAGTAGCTGTCATCCAAAACACTGCATAAGGAACATCCCATTTAGCCAGGCACTGAGGATACGCATAATTTGTTCTGACGATCATAAAAGGTCTGAAGAGCTATGTACATATTTAATTTAACGAGGCTACGACACAGACCTGAATATGGAAGCAACCCAAAGGGCTACACAAACAAGCCGCGATGACCTACTAAAATATGGAAAGAAGGAAAAGGTTGATAGGATACCATTTATCATGATCTACCATCCAGACAACCCCAACATAATACAATCATCGGGAAACACTGGCCCATGATGAGATTGTCGGAAGCAATAAAGCTAATCCAACCTAACATACATGTAGGCGCCTACCGGAGACCAAAAAATCTCAAGGACATCCTTGGCAGGGGGAAACGCTAACGTCAGTCACTAATCAAGACCACCCTAGTCAAGCTGGCCCCTGTGGCAATAAAAGATGCAAAACTTGTCAACATATGATAGAGACGATGACATTTTCTAGCACAGTTAGTAGAGAAAGATTAAACATACCTGGTCCAAACAAAACGTTAAAAACAGAGAATGTTATTTATCTTATCACATTTAAGATCTGTAGCCTTCAGTATGTCGGAAAAAACTGAAAAGCTTCACAAAAGGATCAGCCTCCACAGATATGATTAGATAACAAAGAAGCTGTACAGAAACCTGGTCGCAGAACACTTCTCCTCCCCTGGACACACTTTCAGTGATATAACTTATTGCTATTGCTCACAACCCCAAATGGAGTCCCAAACCAGGAAAGTAACAGGAATCTTACTGGATACGCCGACTTAAAACATTGAAACCAAGCGGTTTAAACCAAGAAGACTAGAAAAAGACAATCATACACAAATAAAATTATCTTTTGCAGCCGACACATTTTATTTTAAATGATTCTCTATGTTTGCTTAATAGCCTATGACTGCAATAGCAATGAAATATCCGGGATATAATCCGTGCTTACATTAATTTACATAAACTAATAGATGTCGCTATGGCTCATTAATGTTTAGGTCAATACAAATATTTTCCAGTATCAGCAGCAAGCTGAAATAAACTAGTTGAAACATAATGTAGTTAAAAGGTTGACTTCCTGTAAAAACAGCCATGTAAAGTTTCGCAAACATAACCGTTTACTGTTTTATTTGTTTGTCTTGTCCATTTTTTGTATCTGACTTTGAAAAAGACTCATTAGAGTCGAAACCGCTAAGGATAGCTAGATACCAGTTTCGCACTGTTCGTTGTCAGTTTATATGCTCTTTAAAAAAGTAACAAAAAAAGAGTGAAAGATGACAAGCTGTGTAAAATTTAACACATAATTTATTTCCATACAGTATACAACTGAAAATGATAACAAATAACTTACGGTATTGCGAATTAAATCCAACAAAACTCAAAATATTACATACACAAGGCCAATTAATTTAAAGGCCTGAATAAAATTCAGTAAAAAACCTGAAGAAATCTTAAAACTGAAGTTGATGACATGTCTGTGGTAGCTATCAAAGTGTTGATGCGTAAACAGTCCTTCGTTGTATCACAGTAATATAATTCAGGTTTGAGTTCAGTATAAATTCCAATGAATGTCTCTAAGAATTAAACCAGTAAACGTTTTATTTCCAGAGAAAATAAACGTTTGAATTCAATAATTTGAACAAAAAAGATTGCAGCTTAAACCTACTGGTCACAACATATAATATAAAATTTGGTATTGCTAGATGTTAAAGCACAAATGACAAAGTCCTCATATTTGCAAGATTATATAGTGTTCTATTTGAACACAGGTCATAATTAGCATTTTCATTAAACAAATTATTATCTAATGGAACATAACCTTTTAGAATGATCCATGTTTACGAAATCAGAACCATAACCTGTAAAATTCACTTAGGAAGGTCGAAAACCCGAACTCAGATAAACATATTTACTTCTTCTATTAACAAAATTCCAGTTAGTAAGCCCATACTCATAGAGAATAATTCAGCTCTATTAGTTATTTACATCAAATGAAAAAAAGTTAATCAGGTCAAGCAGAAATAAATTAATTTAAGGACGAGGTTAAATTCAGCATGCAATGTTACAATATAGTACCGTGTAATGAAATAATCTTTTTTTTTGTGAAAAAAAAACCCCAGCATACAAACAATTAATTTATATATCGTTATGGTCTAGTGTTGGCTTCTTCAGCAGAGGCTTTACAATATCAGTTTTGAAAAATGATGGGAATTCCCCGGATTAGAGAGAGGTATCAATAACATCAGTCAGTGAAGGCAATAATGGATCTAAGCACTCAATCGGCAGTGATGCTGGATATATATATATATATATATATATATATATACCAATTGTTTTCTCTCCCATCCTCTCACCCTGTTTTGCTCTGTCTCTCTCTCTCTCTCTATATATATATAATAATAATAATAATAATAATAATGAGGACTTTGTATAGCGCCTAATGTTTAGAAGCTCTAAGCGCATGACAACATTAGGCAACACCTTTAAGATAAAACACGCACACACACACACACATATATATATATATATATATATATATATATATATATATATATAGATATAGATATATATATATAGATATAGATATATATATATAGATATAGATATATAGATATAGATATATATATATGGATCTGAGCACTCAAGCAGCAGTGATGTGTGTATATATATATATATATATATATATATATATATATATATATATATATACACGATGAAGATATGTCTACATACCTATGTAAGCAACGCTAGAAAAACTAGTATGCATATGGAAATATGCCCTTGAGTGGTGAACAAGTTCTTGTGCCATTTGGAATTCTCCCTCGGTATGCAGGGTAGCGAGTCTTCCATCATGTTTACTGCGGCAAATTTCATTCGCCTGAGACCACGTGGGTTTTTGTTTATTAAACTCCATAGATAGACAAAACTTCTTGGTCATGTTATGGTCTAAAAATAAGGATAAACGTAAAGACCTGGAGTCTATCAAACTAATGGGACACTATTTAAATAGGTGACACTTAGCGACCTGACTGACCTGACACAAAGGAATATCAAATATATGCGTATTATTCATATCAATTTGTCTGGCGAGTTTCCTTTCTATTCACTAGCGACTCTTAGGTGTGTGCTTCCATACTTTTTCTCTTTTATATAGCAGAATATGGTCATTCATTCGTTCTGTACGAAAAGACCAGTGATCTTCATTGAAAATATATGGTAGGTCTTGTAAATTATGAACAAGAGGTCAAGGGTCAATCATGACATATTAATGAAGAATGCAGGATAAAATACAAGAATTAGTTTTGTATGTTAGTTTGTTGCAAATATTATTCAAGAATCAATTTTCCGTTTTATTTTTATCTTTTATTTTCCTAGCATTTCTTATTTTTTTGTACATACCACTATTCAGCATCATGCACTGAGGAGTACTGTGATCTGGAAATTAAAATAATTAAGAACAAAATAAAGGTCTGTGCTTCAATTTATTCTAACTTACAGGAATTAAATCAAAAATTTCTTTAGAGCGATCTAAATTCTTACCCTGACGTAAATGACTTTATTCGCGTCTTAATTCTAGCTTATGGGCGATGCAGATCTTAATAACAATACCCTAATCCTCTACAAGCATGTTATTATTATTCCTACAGCTAGATGTGTCCATTTTTGGTGTTCATTAGATCAAAGATAAATTAATCAGTTAAATACGGTATACTTTTCAACCATTTTTCAACATGCAGCACTTTTGTAATTCGCTTACGCGTCATCTACGTCGCTGGAATAAAAGTGGAAGATTCCCCTATTAAGCAGTTTTTGCTCTACCCTTTATTTAGACTTCGATTTCCAAAATTTGCAGAATTAAAAACAAAGTTATGATCATTATACTAGTACCCACTATATACATATTTCAATTCAATTCCCTCCTGGCGATCACTGAATGGGTTTGGGCGAAATGTGATTTTCAGGTTTCCTCTTGGCATGATCCGTTTGGACTCAGTTATGAGTGGTCTGTTCAAGTTACACCAAGACTCTGTGGATTTCCAGATGTAATTGCTCCTTTCGAATAGTAATGTTGATGAACTGCATACTACGTCCAGGTAGACTGGGTATAAATCTAAGATACAGCCACAAGGAGCAGCATTGTCAAATGTTATAACCTCTTCCATCCGATGATTGAAAAGACCTGGCTCATATAGTAGAGATTCACTTATGATTAATCCAGGCAAATCATTGAAGTAATTGATCGCATCGACATATCGTCTGTATCCTGCAAAATATTGTTGAACCGACTGCTTTAATACAAATCTTACAATCACATAACATTAACCAGTGTGTGTCATACTGCTATGAACGTCTTATATGCAATGATCTTCTGCTACGTCCTTTTGTCACGTGTCAACAATACATCACTTGATCTCAATACTATTATTCTACTACTACCTATTGTTCAGACAAATAGCCAGTATAATACCAACCCTACCTTGTTTTGATCACATCTAGTACATGTTAATCTCAAGACGTTTTTTGATATCTAATCTGAGTAGTTGTGACTCAGTATATTGGCATTTTCAAATCTAGTCCTTTTTTAATAGAGGTTACTTGTATTGGGTTAATAATGTTATAAGTTATTAACGTATTAAATTACTGAAGCTTAACACGCAAGGCTAGGTACAATCCATTAGTGTATATGTTATAGTTTGATTTTGTTATATTGTGAACTTTTGCTCTTCAATATGTTTGTGATATTAAAGTATGAAGTAAAATCTTTGAATATAAAGTACATGTCCCAATTAAAAGGGAAAAATAAATTTGTATTTAATTATATGCTCTTGACATTTGTTATTGAATACTTACGTACATCTCCTAATTAAAGGGAAACAATACATTTGTATTTAATTATATTCTCTTAACATTTAGTAGCGAATACTTACTAGATGACGTCACAACCGCGATAAAGCCACTTCCATTCCTCGCATTCATGTTTCGGTATGAACGGGTTGCAAAGATGATTGTGCAGGAGTGGAAAGGCGAGAGATGCCGAACCTGGTTTCCATTCAAAGAACTGTTGATGATGCGTTGAAAACCTAAACTGTTTGTCATAGATGTGTTGTTTTGCATCATATGAATTGTGTCCCCGATATCCTGTGAAAAATATGCCAGACTTAGACAAATCGTAAATTCATCTGATATAAAAACATATAAAGTATAAAGTAGCCCAAAACAGCCAGTACATTTCTTTGCAGAACCTAAATTCAGACTTAAAGAAATTTTGACATGTGATACTTAGATAATAACCATTGATTGTGTCTGCATATTTTTGTTAATTGATATTAATTGTAATCTTCAGGGAATTTCAAAACTACAGATTTATGCAAATGAAGTACAGTAAAGTTTACAATTGCCGATCTGTACGCAAAAGGTTTTATAACAAATCGAAATACATACATTTAAATATGATTGGAATGTTATTCTCACGGTCTTTGGTTAACAAAATGTATCTGATAATCCAAATAGCGTGCATATTGTTATCTTGTCAAAATGAAGTAACACATTTAAAAGAGTCATTGTGATGGTGGATGTAACTGTAAATGAAACTCCAAAATAAAATCTGTTATGAAAAGAAGAGAAGACGTTAAAACAGAGGCAAGTTGATAATGCTGAATCCGAAAGGTACTATCAAATCAACGAGCGATAACACTGCATATATTTCGACACAGATGTCATAGATAATTGAACAGTTAGCTAGCTCTCGTTTATACATACAATATCATAGTAATAACAAATAATTTCCAAACATTCATGCACACAGAATGCGTGTCCAGGAACACATTACGCCTACATTGGGAATGCAGTTGTTTTGGGAAATCTAATTTTGCAATAAAGGTTTATTAAGAAAGAATGGATCAATAAATGCATTTTCGTCTATCTCTTTGTACGTACAAGGGATATATGGATGAAATAGATGTCAGGATAGATGTACTTATCTATCTCTACAGTCCACGTCATACGATGATATCGGTTGTAAGTGAAGGGATAACCATAACTTGCGAAAATTGTATGACCGTCAATCTGGGAAACTATCCGCTTTTCTAAACTGTTCACAACTGCAATTGAAAAGAAACAATTCCTTAGAGCCACTTAGTTCTTACTAGGTATTCGATTTTTATTTCGAATATTGTTTAGAAAGATTAGGCTATTTCAATTTTTCTTTCCATGAATGTAGCACTTTTTCCTAAAGTTATTCTGATGTAAAAAAAGAGATAAGATTCGGAAACTTGTAAATTTCTTTGCCTCGTAGCAAAAAGGTATTACTGTGATCAGTGGATCCTGCATGAGGATGCTTGATGAAAGAGCGAAAGTGCAAACTAAGAATGAATATTATCATCCAGATTGGAGACTTTTCAATTCGTTCCCAGTGAGGTTTGTACCCCGGTCTGTGGGTATGTCAAACATAATTTACCTTCACCCACTAGCCTTCATCAAATAAAAAGAAAAAGTCTTTGCCAATTTTACCATGAGGCATATATTTTCTATTTTGTCTTTGCTATTACTGATACATATGCACAAATTAATTCTAATTTAACAATATTTCCAAGTGGAAGTTAAAGTAATAGAGCAAAAACATGAATTTAAATATAAATTTCACTACAAAGAAAATAGTCATGATCGCCTTAGAAATTGACAAATCTGTTCTCATTGGTATTGGATTTGCAAATATGTTGAAAGCAGAGTATCCCCTAAAGTTACTGGACTCCCAAGAAAGACAACCTCCTCTTAAGGTCACCTCTCGTTAAATGATAAGTGTATAACATCAATAGCTTCCCCTTCAATGGAGAATACCCCTTTTATTAAGCTTGCTGTTATTGCAAACATGTAGCGTTATAACAAGGAGACCCGTGTACTACCGTCGGCACATATCCGTAGTCTGTAGTCTTGCTTCTGTATCCAAGTCAAGGTAGTCATGTTATCCACTAAAATTATGCATCGCTGTGTCTCATGGGTATATTGAAAAGCAACAGCATTTCTGGTGTCGACTTCCGCAGCACATGCTTCGGAAGTCTTTATGCCCTGAATATAAAGTTGAGACGCCCGCACAAACCCTTCAGCATGGGAAGACCAACCTCTACGGACGCTGTTTGGTTTACACCTGTAATCCACTAAATGTATGAATGAAATATAGATTCAATAAGATAAAACAAATGACTGAAAATACAGCTTTATTTTTATTCTGGAAAGCAAACAAAATAACCATTTGAGCTGGTGGCTTAAAATGAAATTCGGAAGGCACATGATACGTGATGTACTGTCTTGAATATTTATAAACTTTGTTACTACGGTAGAAAATATACAGTTCTAAGGGCATATTTATTTATTGCAGTGGCACATATATAATGTTATTTTCATACTATGAATTTGTCGAAGTATATACTTTTTTCCTAATCCGCCATGAATGCAACCACACAGTTGATATTATTTACTCTGTCACTATCACATATTTTCCCACCAAAAATTTATTTGCAAAACATCCCAAAAATAGTAAGTTTAAACTGCTTCTAAGCACGATTAAAACCCGAACCTATGTAATAGGTACGTTTATTGACTTTTTTAGAAACTTTAAATGCTCCCGCTGTAATATATACCCGCATCGAACCTTCTTTAATAGGTTCTTTGAAAGATTTTCGTCACCTTTATCCAGCATGCAAAAGACACTATTACAAAATGTATATGAAGAAGAAAAAACTGACCAGTTCCAGACAATATCAGATTACATGTTTGTATATTATTAGTTGTTACTTTAGCATTGTTTGTCTTATTTTGCGATGCTATCAAACCTCAGAGTACCCATCAAATATCTGTAACATGACAGTACTTCTATAATATCCTGGATGAGTAGATATCAGTTGTTATTTATGTTTTATTTTACTTTGCCTAAATAAAATGGGTTACGTACATGCTCGTGAGAATTAAGATATAGTGTGCTTCAAAATGAATACAATATACGATGCTATTTTTCGCTGTCACCTTGATCACATTTGTGGACATATTTATGTTAAATCAGAAGCAGCTGGGTTTTGTTTTACAAACGATGAACCAAACTATAGTTGAGCAAAAGGAGGATAGCTTGAAATCAAAATGAAAAACATATCATGCTTCTATAGATAAAAAGGAGGAAAAAACAACGTGATTGTACTCAACAAGATGTTCCTTATTGTTATCGACTCTGTAATTAACAATGATGAATCATTACCAACACCAAATGTTCAACATGAAAACAAAACGGCAGAGCCTCAACAAAGTCCATCGGCATTGAATGAGAGAAGTGAAGCTTAATTGCCCATGTCACGACAAATTCTAATAATAAGGTCCGTGGAAAGCTAACCAACTGTGCAATAAATAAACACCCATTGCAGGCCCGAAGTGTTGTTAAATTTGTGTATTTTAAAAATATTCCACAGTAAAACAGTTCTAATTGTGAAAGACATTACCGTGATGGCATTTAAAACAAAATGGCAGCTTTTTCAATATGTGTAGATTGTGTATTTTACATAGTGCAACCTCTATGGAAACCATTCAACTATACAAATATTGCGCTATTTAAATGCCCGTCAGTTAGCCGTTATCCGATCCAAATTATCAAATCTCATTTCCTCAGTGTCTTCTAGGTTTTACTTTCTGATAATTGTATGACTGGTCTAGTATATTTTTTTTTCATTTAATATAACACTGGTGCATCACTGAGGTCTTTATGTCGATTTAGTTTACATGTACGTTGGTTTGACATGGAGAACAAATACGTCATTGTGTTTGGGTTTGTACAATACTGCAGAAAGAATGAAACTCTATACATGTTATGAGTACAAATTTAATATGAACATGATGAAGAAACTAATTTGCATTATGTCATAAACTATTGTGTCTGTTATGAGTGGGTGTTAACTATAAACAATTTTTCATTATGATGAAGTGTCCCAATATGTATGTCTTATAAGCCTATTAAGCCCTTCATATTAAAAGGACAAAGTTAGCTTGATGACAATAACTTTTTATCGAGCAAAAAGTTGACAATTTTATCCCACTGTTCTGTAACAAAACTGATGTCCCTAGAAAAGAAGAACCATACCAGTGGACAGCCTAATTTTTTTTGTTTTGATGTTTGTCGAACAATGCAGAAAATTATATAGGTAAGGCAACTTTATATATATATTACTTCTCAATAATATATTTAGGGAATATTACATTTAAAGAACATCTTAAGTTTTCTGTAAGAATCAAAGAGTTTGCGACATTAAAATTAAAATTTGTGTAATCGAAAACATCCTATACATTTTCGACCATTAGCTTCTCTAAAATTATTTTTCAAAATTTTTGATTTAAAGTAACATCCATTCCATATCCTTAACCGAATGTGGTAACATGAATGAGGTGCAACGATTGCACTGGAAGAAAAGTGTATCTTCTCTTATCTATATCCCTATTTTTCACCTGATTTCCTGCAGCCAATGATCTCCAAACGCAGGCAAGGTTTGTCCCATGCACTCACTAAGTCGATTTTCACATACCGTGAAGCGAATGGTCTAGGAAATAATATAGTACTTGTAAAGCCGTAGTCAGCCAACGAAAATATCTGAAATATATTTAAGAGTTTACATTAAATAATTTGATACTAAATAACTTTCATGTTTCAAACACTCTTTGTACTTGCTCAAACAGATATTTGTTTTGCTTTTGCTTATCCTTAAATATGATATGCTAAATTGTTCAGCTAAACTGTAGCATTACCTATATATATATATATATATATATATATATATATATATATATATATATATATATATATATATATTTGAGAGAGAGAGAGAGAGAGAGAAACATATATAAATATTGCTAGTGGAGCACGTGCAAGCAGTTTGAAATTTCGCTTGTTGAAACGAAAGGTCGATTATCCGAATATAAGTCAAAGAATATAAACATAAAGAAGAACCAGTTAAAAACCAGTCTTCAAATGAGTATGGCAAATATATCTTTTGGTTTGGTGTATGGCTAGCTAAACTGCATTGCATTGATGGTAGATTGGGTAATCTACATAGGCAAAATGTAAGGACTTACTGTAATGAAAACGTAATTGTGAATGTGTGAGGATGTGCGTATCGTTGGAGGATGTGCGTATGCAATTTAATTAGCATTTATGTACTATTGAATGTTCACGTATATAAACCTTTTGTTGACTGCAAGCATCAAACATTATTATTATTATTATTATTATTATTATTATTATATCGTCGTAGAAGTAATTTTACCTTAGGATCAGTATCATTGTCGTCTTTGTATTTCAGAAGCACTTCTAAATGATTTCCATACGACACGACAAACTTCGTAACACCAGCCTTATTTGATGTATTCCCACATTGTCCCACTCCATCGATAAATAAAAGCCGGTTTTTAACCCGCAGTCCTTCTACAATCGTCTCAATTAATAGGTCGACCTTTAAAAAGCGTTAACCATACAACAGTATTATAGCACTTATATTTTCAATGATTATGGTATCGTGATCAGACCCAGTTTACTTAGATACGTGGGATTGTTTATACGTCAAATGCACGGTTTGCTTGTGTATCGGTTTTTCCTTCACCCCCCCCCCCCCCCAATTTTCGCAAGATGTGGCATGTCATTTTTGTACAAAGTAACTGGCAATTTACGAATAAGGATCATGCACAGTTGGTGTGTTGAAATGTTTTTCGTGGTACTAAGTAAAGGCTGTAGACCCTGTCATTCATCTCTTTATCCCTAATCCTGAAAATGTTTTCACACACTAAACCATGCATTATCGCTTTACAATACTAAGTGAGCTAATGAAACACTCTAAGTTACAAAATACTATAGTGTTTCAAAATGCACAATGAAGATATTTCATTGTAACTTATACAAAAATCGTTATATGCACTATTACACAAATACTTCACGTCTTTTAAACACTGATCTTTGGGAAATTAATCAATACTAGAACACCTTTGTAAAACTGTCAGCAATCATCAGTTAGTTTCATTTGAATGTTATGATTTAACCATTCCTTAAAATCAGTTGTGGTCACGACTAAGAAAAAAAAGGAAAATCTTTTGCTCTCGATCATACCACACACACACACACACACACATATATGCTCAGGAAAATAGCCCAGATAATTTAGAGTCAGTACCCATATTGTTTGACTCACATGATTAACATGGCATATATTTTGTGTACTTTTGTGTTGACATATTATAATATAAACTTTTAATATGCCTATTGTTGCAAAGTATTAGCATGTACAAACGATATGAACAATCTTCTGATAATGCTTCGTTAATCTGTCCGATGAAATTCATTATCCATGACAGATTAAATTGTTTTCAGATCATTTACTTTTAACATCTTTGAACTATATATTTAAAACTACATCTAACAGCTGTAATGGAAATAAACGCTAATAAAACATATATATTATTCAATATTTAATCAGGTCGCATTTTATGCGATGCTACTGTGTGGTTAGTTGTTCTTTTAATCAAGTTTTTAAATTTTATTATATGCAATTAGTAATGTAAATTTGTATCATGGAGATAACCTTTTCCAGAATCAAATTCATTGTGTACCTGACAAAAATCATTGATTTTTTCTAATTCTGTAGACGACTAATACATAGCTAATATTTTCCAAGAGGTTGGGTTAAATATTACAATCATTATCTTTGTCCGAGTCAAGAACATTATGTATATCATCTTCTTTAGTATAATTTTAGTAAAGGATTTTCTAATAATAACCAGGATTCTTCTTGAAAAAATGAACTTTTGTCCGAGATACTGAATATTCTTTTGAGTCTTAGATTTACATAAAAATCTTGTTTTTTGGAAAATTAATTATTCATGCTTTTGGATCTGAGTATAATCATTTGTAGTATTGCTGTGTCCAGTATTTCATTTTGCTGGAATGTATTTATTCAAATTATTTAATTCAAGATATTCTTCTCTGGAAATTCAAAGTGTCAGAAATAACATTCTTGGAAATAGAGACTTGGATTTATAGTGAACTGCAAAAAACGATATGTGCTTTAATTTATTTTTGTAATCCAACTGTTGTTATAACACCACGACTCAAGCCACCACAGGTTCATCAACACTTCTAGCGTTGAATTTATTTTGGAAAACCACAAAAATTTGTTCAGAACTTAATAGATTACGACTTGTGTTCGTAATTATAGGATTATTTTAGATTTAATTCGCAATAGCATAAGTTATTTTTCGGTTTACACTTTGTGTTCTATGGAAATAAATTATTAGCTGAATTTTACAAAGCTTGTTGTTTCTCACTTTTTTATATTACCTATTTAAGAGCAAAGACTAGTAATATATGCTATTAAAGTGACGTTGAATGACCTGCACAAATGGATTTGGGTCTACAGGCAACGCACACCACCCGATGTCATTCAGCCCTATACGTCTGAGTGAATAATAGCTATCCTCAGAAGATGAGTTCAGCCCTAAGGCACGAGCGTTACCGTCTGTCAATCCAAGGTACTGATTGCAGCGATCTATCCAAGTATACAAAAGAAAAGTGAACTTAAAAATGTATATAAATTTA
Source organism: Sinohyriopsis cumingii (assembly GCA_028554795.2). Taxonomy (NCBI): domain Eukaryota; kingdom Metazoa; phylum Mollusca; class Bivalvia; order Unionida; family Unionidae; genus Sinohyriopsis; species Sinohyriopsis cumingii. Next base: position 1,156,863 of record JAPYKE020000185.1, on the reverse strand, counting down.
TTTGGACATGAAATGTACAAACTACTAAATCAAGCTCCCTTTCATCATGAAGAAATTATATATATATATATATATATATATATATATATATATATATATGTGTGTGTGTGTGTGTGTGTGTGTGTGAGTTTTTCAATTTTCGTATGTGCCTGTGTGCAAGAAGTTTAATAATATTGCTATATTAGGAAAGTACATACCAGACTGGGCAGCCACTGGAGCTGATAATATAAAATTAATTCCAAAATTATATGAGGCAGTTTATCATGACTTTCAACCCCTCCTATAATCTTACAATTTCTACAAGTCGTCCCAAAACAACCCATAGCAAAGAAAATCCAGGCAAAAAGTTTTGCGTAAATTTGCCACATTCTATAAATCATTTTAATAATATACTAAACATTATACAACGTACAAATATATATTGACTTCACGTGTGCATAGACACAAAGGTTTGAACCAGCTTAAACCTCGAAACCGTCACAGGAAGAAATGTCTAATCTTGGCATAGCATAAAAAGGGGAAAATAATGCATTTTAATTAAAATAATTGACTGGAAGTCATCATGCAGGTCAAAGAGAACACGCTTATTAGGACCAACCGTTATGTTAGTAGCAAAATATGCATGTCACAAATTATAAATTTGATGAAAATAAATGACACGAAGTCACCATGTAGGTCGAGAAAAACACGTTGTAAAGGGATCAAACTATATGTTAAAAGAGTATACTGATTATATAAATTATGGATGATAAATATTTAATATTAAGAAACATTTCAAGCGAGTTAAGGACCAATACAATCGTTTTAGATGCTACGAGTCTAAGTTTTAGGTCTGAGCTTTCAATTGGATTCAGAAGAAGAAACATGGATAATTTGACTATTTAGCTAGATCTGATAGACATTATTTGAAGTTTGGAGATTCCAGCCTAATATTTACAGATAGGTCTTGAATACGTGGGTGAAATTCCATCTTGGAAAGAAAGACTTGTACTTGAATATATGTTGCCGGAATTCGTTGGTAAGCTATTTTCAAGGTTATACTTTCTGTAATAACAAGGTTGTAACAGAAATTTTCCTAATCAAACACATAATTTCATACGTTACTAAGCATTTATTTCGTATCGATAATTGTTAAGGTTAGCGAAACAGCTGCATTATAGACTGTTATATACATTTTGAGCTCTGGCTCGTTTACACTCACTTCGCCCTATTTTTCACCACCTAGTCCACTTCACGGGGACTCCAGTATGGACCTTGCTTAGGTAAAATCTTACTTTGATGACATGCTAATTCACTGGTGTGTTTAGTTTAGGATGGCTGATCGCAGATAGGTGTGTCATGTATAGCCTGGGTCTTCAATACAAGCGAAGTATTATCTCTAATACCCTCCTGCTTAATCCTGGTGACGCTCATTGGTCATGAACCTTTCAAGGTCCAAAACGTCAAATATGAACGTTATAATAATCAAACTTTGTTCATCTAAATGCGAAGTTGTTTTGTTTTCTTTTTCAAAATGATAATAAACTTGCAAATAAAAGTTATAGAAGCATCTAGTAATTCACTCAGATTCCAGGAAAATGTCAATGTAAATATGATTTTACAGGTTGATTTCTTCTCCACTCACGAAACGGCGAGAAACTAACCGGTAAATTCGAGACTTGCCTCCTTAGTATTGCTTACATCGTGCGTTTGAAAAGGCTTTTAGATAATATTTGTAGTAAAATAACGATAAAAATTATCCCATGATATGGATATCTTTACTACGTGGATCGAAAATATAGAATTATATTTTATATGACGTTCCAGGCACTATTCCAGGCAAATTAATACCAGCTTCTCCACTAGTATATTCATACTGCAACAAATGGAAGCGACATAATTCCGTCACATGGTACTGACACAGTTATTTGATAATATCATGTTTTTTTCAACAGACAAATTCCTTAGAGGGAATCTAATTTGCAACCAATAAGACTAGCAAATCCAGGACTGCAATAAAAAACTAAATGCAAATTTATATGGGACTTTGGTAACGGTGTAATTGTAATACGTTTTCTCATGTTTCGAGTTACCAGAATGCATGTTTGATATTATCTATGACAAGAAGAGCGGTGTATGTTTAATTGAATTACTAATAGGACTTTGGATACTGCTATGAAAAAATCTTATTTTTATCTCAAAGTGTTATTGTTTAACATCAGGTCATTTTGAAGATGCTAAACTTCATTTTTAGTCTGAAATGATAGATTAAGATGATAGTTACATATATGAGAGGGAATGATGGCTTCCATTTGTACGATGTCATTAGAATATGAGCTGTGATGCAAAGAAAGGCAGGAGTTGATAGATTGCAAAATTATAACATTTACGAACACTATGAAATAGTCATGTCGAAAAAGTGAAAAATGCGATGGACATCATAATTTAATTGTTATGGTAATAGGCACTGTAAAGACATGTCTAGAATTATTGCCTTCAAGAAAAAGTGATATTGCTTGACCAGTACACGGAATGTCATGAAGGGAAGCTAAATTAACAAAATACAAAAGTCATCACAAAGGAGTGAACTCGAATACCGCTCTCGACAAAGACAGTTATGAGATATGAGACTCTTTTGAAGTGTAATGCCAATTTCTCAAGCTCATATTTAAGGGAAAACAAACTCAAAGATAAAGCAAAAATAATTATCGATGACACGATCTTTGAAAAATAACTGTGACCAACATAAGTATAAACGAAGATCTTATTCTAGGCTAATATATTCCGGCAATGCTTTGCCTAGTGGTTATAAAAAACATCTTGTTCATTGGACATTTCATAACTGTTATACCTTCAACCTTTACATGTTTTCTGCTTTGGAAACGATTTATTTGCTTCTAAATGGCTTTAAATATCTAAACCTTCAATTCCTAAACGCCGAATCAAATTTCGATCCCATATTTCACGTTTACTCTAAAAAGACCAATAGAAATTCCCGACACATAAATTAACTTTTCAATTACGGTTAGAATGTGCTGTAGTAGGTTTATCTGTAAGTTGAAGATCCAATAAATATCATATGGACAACGCGAGATTAAAGCTGGCTCCTGATTATCACAATGAGTGTTTTGTATGTCGTTTTATAACACATTGTATCTAGTATTATAGATATAACATGACCACATGCATGAGAACAGTATATTGGAATCGATACAGACATCATCGTTACTTTTCTAATCTTTTACGGCACTCAACGGCATCTGAAATTCTAGGAAATGTACATGTAATCCAAATATATTATGAAAATTATCGATTGATTCACAACGTCATTTATGTTGAAGACTCCTTTTTCAATCCATGTTTCGTTCATTACACCAGAATGTCCAGTAATGATATTATGATTCATCTAAATTTGTATTTGAAAGAATTCTTTTTTGTTTTCAAAGAGGAAACTTATTAAAACATCTATTCTACAAAGGAATAAGTATCACTGCTTAATATTGAGCAAGTAAGATGTCTTGGGTTTTTTTGTTCATTTGTGCTGGAAAGTAATCATTCTTCCGGTCCAGGCTATCGTAATATAATCAACATTCCTAGTGAAATCAACCATTTTATGTCAACCCTCGTGAAACTATTTAATAATTAGTATTCTGTATTGTGCATATTGCCCCACCACAAAAAAAAATTTAAAAAAGAGAATCTGGTTCTTGGAAATCTCATTAGTATATGAGTAAGTTTTGATAAAGCCAAACCTTTAAACAACTGTAATTTTACCAAATGGGATTAGTAAACTTTGTTACCCATGGAGGGGTACTTTTGTTATTTCCCTTGCATTGCTATTATAGTTTAATGTAACCATATGTTTTATCTATGCAGATGCCTAAGTAAACAAACTGACATAAATCCCATTCTAAATGGTACCCCGAACAGCATTTAGTTTTACTAACTGTTCTACTTCAATTCCAAACTTCCTGTCTGTATTTAAATTTAAAGTATGACCTGAATGTTTTGTATCATTTATTAATAAGCTCTAATGCTCATTTAATGAGCTTTTCGGAGCCATAAAGAGTGCAACTAGTGTCATCTGCATACTGTGAGATAAGAAGATGGTTTAGTTGCATTCCATTATTATTTGGAATTTTCCTGATCACGTGGGTCAATTTCTCAACACACGTAAGGAAAATATATGGGAAAATAATTGTTAGAGGTTTTAAACCTTTGTGGAAAAAATCCAATAATTTAATCACTGAGAAGGCTTCTACTGTTATACATGAAACGTATTTCCATTCGTCACCACTCAAGTTAACTTCTAGCAGACGTAATCTCTGATTGACCATTTTTCCAGTTTACTTAATCTATCAATACATAAATACATATATGGAGGGATAGAGAGAGAGAGAGAGGGAGGGTGTTCACAAGTTCGCACAGGTGGATGATAGGTAAGATAATTAACCGTCTCAAAGGTTGTAGTCTTATCACCATGAGACCGGAAGGCAGTACTAACGTGAAACTTGTAATGTCATCATAGCGCCATTCTCTCGCGACTCTCGGTACGAGTGATATGGAAAAATGGGAACAGGTCTAGAAATGACTGAACGTAAAATACAGTATATATGGATTTGGCTGGCCAGTATTAACATATACTGAAAGTAATATTTAAGTATATACATCTTTTGAGAGTTTATCCTATTAGTAAATGACAAAAATAGAGACAATGTTTTATTGATGGAATTTCAATCATTTTACAGACCTGAGCTAGGAAAACTCATTACTGAATTTAGAATTATAATTTATTGAATTTATAATATGGCTTTTGCACAGGTTTACAACGGGAGACGATATAGTACTCTGAGTACTACAGAGAAAAATAACACTAGAGTTTTTACCACATATCGATGTAAAAATAAATTTACGATCATTGCAAACGTATGTTTATATTTGTGGATAACAGGCAAATCAATACAGTATGTATACCTGATAGTATCGTTCAGTGGGATATTAAACATGCTTTTAGATATGGCACTGTTTGACGTGAATGAGAAGGGGTGTAGAGTGTGCTGATTTGACCATGCTCGGTGGACCGATTTGCACATTGGCATATTTCCTAATTTTGTATTTAAACATTATCATTCAAATAGGTCTTTACCAGCATGCTTAATGGTGATGACCTCTCATGATTTTGTGGCCACCAATTTTGTTATATGAAGGTTTTTGAACTTCATATTTTGTATTTAATTGGCTTATGCCTCTATTATTTTACTTTTAACTTAAATCTGGTATGGCGGATTGTTTCATAATATTTTAAGTTAAACCTCCTTTTATGTAGTAATACAGACACAAATAGATTGTCACCTTTACCGTTACCTCAATTATTGCATAATATGATAAGGCTGATAATATATCTGAATCTCAAAATAGATGTATATAAAAAGGCAGCTCGTCCAGATTTAGTTTAATATTTGTTCTGATTTTCTGAACTGAAGCTCAAATACTTTAATGTTACCAGAAATGCACCACTGCTCAGTTCGGTGTAGACATTATGTGCAATGTTTACTTAAGCGTTCTACTACAATGTTAAGAATGTCTGGTAAATCATAGGTAGATATAGGACTCATGGTGCTAATGATGTGGAAGAATGAAACCAATCTATAAATTGGTGAACATAAACTACAGTATACATTAGTTTGGGTGGAATCGATTGATTGAAAATGAATGCAATTGAGAAACACGTTACTGAAATTAGCAGCTGATTCTATGGTGCGGATTTGAAACACACGTAGATCCTGAAACGGCCGCGGTTCAGATGGTTTTCTCTACACAGAAGCTGTCAGTAAGGATATTTCTATACTGATAAATATAGGTTTGATTCTGAGCCTTCAAAACTTTAAAGTTACTAAATATTTATTATCATGGTGTTTGCAAAGACTTACTATGGGATCTTTATTAATAATGTGTCCTTCACGATGGAGGCCGTATTGTTAATACTTACTGTGAGCATATAGCCACATTTGTCAGCAAAATCATTCTCCATTTATCCATCTGGCACTATTTACTTCTATCCATTACCTTTGCAAATCCCCACGCAATTATTATATGTTCTCGGTAACCCAGATCCACAGGCAACCATACCTCTGGGACAGTGATAATGTGATCGTATCCCAAATTCGGTAATCACAGTAATATCGTCCTCTAGTTCGAATGCATATACAACGTGTGATTTCACTATTAAAATGTCCCTCTGATTTCAGTTTGTTTTTAATTGGTATTTAACACAATACCATGGACTCCAGAAGAAAGGCTACATATCAATCACATGGGCATCATACGAACATGGATCTGTTTAGGAGAAAATTGAGTCACGGAGAGATGGGCAGGCACAAATATATACATAATGACAATGGACATTCTCTGTCATCCCCCCCCCCCGTCAAGGTTACGACTCAATCAACTAGCAGATATAATCCTTCTGGAAGCAGAAGTATCATTCCCGCAGACACAATCCTCCAGCAGATACATTTTTATGTTTACCTAATCCTCCAGCAAATACATTTTTATGTTTACCTAATTCCATATATATGTATATATCCACATACGGGGTCTACACCCATATAGCTAACATGGAAGCACGAAGAGAACAGGAAAAAGAGAGATACAGAAAGGCATACCTCAGGTGGTTGGAAAATGTCGGAATATTTACCTGTCAACATACGTGTAGACCCTTGGACTTGATTTTCTGTCGATTCCTCATAAAAGTTTTCAGTCGTGATGTCTATAAATATACACAGATGACGTATCTACATCAAACCGTCAATTAGAAATAAGCGGTATTCAATAATAAAATCTATACATAATCAATGTGTCTTGACTTGAAACAAGATTAAGGTGTTCGTCATTGATTGCATCCGGTTAGTCCGTCACTCATAGATACGGGTTTACATACAAGAAAATTTATTTTCACAAGAAATAGCTCCCTTCTTCCTTTTTTGTTGGCCTGACTATACGAAGGTACGAAGCACGTGAACCAGTGTTTTACATTTTATTAGTTAATGTGGTGTGAAAGTGCTATCGGCATTCTAAAATGTCACATGGGAACTCAGATGAAACTTTCCACTTATCGAGAATGTCGATTTGCTCAGAACTGTCAACACCTAATTTAAATATACTATCGCAATACTTGCAGCGACTGACATTCGTCGCCTAGGTTTAAAAATGTTATGCTTTGTTACTCCCTATAAGAAAAGAATGCTTCTGTTACGATTCTATGGTGACAAACTTAAGTAACAGAAAAGAAGCAAAACCAAGTTCATAGATCTTAACAAACAATTATATTTCAAAATTATACATTAACAATGTGAGAAGAACTTATAGTATTGTAAAGTAAATCCAAACTAGTCCTTATAAAGGTCTATTAAGGTCCTAAATGAATGAAAAGTTCCTTATAAATTTTTATTCCGGAAATGTACTGGTCGTCCAAGAACCGTGACGTTGTCAAGACGGCGCTTTCCAGAACTTCTTGGAATAATTTTCAACAGTTCCAGAATAATACTATAGTCCAGATAACGAGTAGTTTCTATTTCAACTGAACAGTCCAAACAAATGTTTTTTTCCTCTAGAAAAATATCTAAGTACAACATTAAAAAACACATTTGTAGAATTACAACAGGAACACAATAAGCATGACTGATTCAAAAAATCGTAGCGAATCTTATTGCTTAATTTTCTCCTTATATTGACCGTATAGTGCGACTGTACTTCGCAATAGGCTCCACGTAACAGCATACACTATTAATTTTACGTCGAATACAGCATATTCACGTGACCCCGCGCAACCAATTTGAAGCTACATAATTATTCTGAAAACTTAGAATCCCTTCAGTCACTGAAAAACTACGCCATAGGCGCCATTTTGAGTTTTCCTATAACACGTGCGTAAACGTCTTTTTAAAGATGCAGTGAAATTTGCTTGCTTAACAAAGCCAGGTTATGTACAAAATTTATAACAAACGATATCCGGCGCAGTTTTCAACTATGAATAAAATTTACGAAAATTAAATAAAATCACTTACCAGAAGATACAAAAAGTATAAAACACCTCCCATCATATGGAAAAGAAAGATTTATGCAATAACGATTTCTTTTTCCATATTAATCAAAAACACGCATAAGACAATTTCAATGGAAGACGTCTAATGAGCATAGAAAATACATACAAAATAAAGCAATAGAAAAACCTTATACACGTGAAAGTGCATTCGCAATTAAATTTTCTTTTCTCTTGATATACCGAATATCGATGTTGCATTTTTGCAAGATCAAACTCGATCTAAACAACCTCTGGTTTTTGATTTTCATTTTGCTGATGAAAGTAGGCTGGTTGTGATCACTGAATGGAATAACTGGTGTAGGAACAGAATTAATGTACATGTTATAAAGCCAAACTAAGAGCCAAACACTCCTTTTCGATAGTGAAATAATTGTTCTGGTGCTTATATGAGAAATAGCACACTGGATGATCCACGCCATCCATATCTTCCTGAATTAATACGCCACCAACCACTCATTACTTGAATCAATAGATGATAGGTTAAATTTTGGAGCTGAAGGACCCGTTTCACTCCGAAGTATGGCCTTTAATTTATCGAACGCCTCCTGAGATTTGTCAGGCCAATATAACTTGGTATTCTTACTTAATAAATTAGTCAAGGGCTCAGCAGTTATGGAAACATCTGAGCACACTTTACGATAATATCCAGACATACCCATACATTTCAGCAGTTGCTTTTTATTGATCAGCAAAGGGAATGAAGGTTGCAATGCATTCCAAGGTTGGAAATACTAATCCTTACAAACAACACATTCCATTCTGATGAGTTTTTATTATATTCAGCATGTCGACATAGGGTCATGTTTACGTTACTCCTGTTGACTAATGTTCATGATTTCTTGTCGGCAGAAAGTCAGTTTTGTCAGCGTATCGTTCCTCAATATTTATTCTATGGAAGTTTGTAACATTGTAATTTCCATTTCCCCCATACCGTCTGACTATGTTAATCGTATGGACGTGTATATCGCATTCCGTTTGTCGCCACAACATCCCATTGTTTTCCCATGGGGACATATCATCACAAAATGTTGTACTTCCGGACAAAATGTTGATTCCCCATGTCAACATTAGATCATACTTTCCAGATGGCAGTCCTAATGTTAATCCATCGTTGTGAACACAAAGCCACACTTGTCAGAATGTACTCCAGTATAGCCATCTGATATTAGTTCTGTACATTACCTTGGCAAAATTATCTCACATTTTCTATTGAATGATCTGTCTGACCCAGTTCCACATGCCACCATACTCATAAGTCTCTATGAGTATGTATTGTCCTCTTCTATATATATATATACATATATATATATATATATATATATATATATATATATATATATATATATATATATATATATAGAGTCTTCTCATATATATATATATATATATATATATATATATATATATATAGTCTGCTCTCACGATCGAACTGCTACTTTGTATAATTGACCTTTGACATCGTACGAGGAAACCCCCTGCGGGTCCGGGGTTGTAGAATTGGTCCGACGTGCCTCGCTACGTGTCGTAAAAGGCGACTAAGTAGAGGCAACCTGTTTGCCGTGGGTTGCGTCCCGTGTCGGGGGAGGAAAGGATCCTGGTAGTTGAGTAGAGGCTTTCCCTGCAATACACTACTTTGGCCTCTACTTCTCTTAGACGGGTGGTCGGGATGGGCCCGGTTCCGACAAATTGGCTGGTCACGCCGAGCCCTAGGAAGTCTTTATTTATTCTCTCACCTCCTTTATCTTTCTCCTTGTATCTCTCTTGATACCACCATTGCCCCTATATTCTATTTCTTTATCTTTCCCTTTTCCAAGTCTTAGAAGACTTTCTAGAAGGCGGTGGCTTAACGGGTCAATCGGGGGGTAATTTTACCGACCTTAGAAATTGGCGACTTCAGGGTCAATCAAAGGTAATTTTATCAACTGAGTATGGCATCTGTGTATCCCTGACACTTGAAAAGTGTTCCCTTGTTGGGCTCCTTGGTGGGTGGGGAGCACGGGTGCTGAAATTTTATTCAAGCCATCATGGATAATTCCAAAAAAAACCCAACACAAACGTACTAAAACAGGATCAGAGTCGGATGATGAGCCATGTAGTGTGGAATCCTTTCCTCACTTCATGGTCATCCAATCGAAAGACGAGGCTAAACCACTTGCTGCACTATCGCCATTTATAGTCGAAAAGACTATACTTGGATTAGTCGGCAAGCCGAAAAGTGTAAAAAAGCTAAAATCAGGCGGCCTACTTGTAGAGTGTGAGCGCAAAGCGCACACTGAAAATATCCTAAAAATTAAGACCTTTCACGATATTTCAGTAAGCTGTTTCGCCCACTCTACACTTAACACATCAAAAGGCGTCATTCGTTGCCGTGACCTAGCAGGAGCCACCGACAAAGAAATCGTCGAGGGTATGAAAAATGAAGGTGTCACTGCAGTCCGCAGAATTCGTATCAAACGAAACAACAATCTGAAGGACACCAACACCATTATACTCACCTTTAATAAGCCAACAGTACCTAAAGTGGTCAAGGTTGGATTCCTAGAAGTTAAGGTTCTGGTATACATACCAAATCCCCTCCGATGTTACAAATGTCAAAAATACGGTCATCATGAAGACAGATGCTATAGAAGTCAAATTTGCGGCCGATGCGGTGACCCCTCCCATCGGGAATCAGAGTGCAAAGCCACTCCGCATTGCGTCAACTGCGGCAAAGAACACGATGCTAGTTCAAAGGAATGCGACACATGGAAACAGGAGAAGCAAATCCAGAGGGTTAAATACACGTCCAACATCCCCTATCCAGAGGCCAGGAAGCTTGTTCAAGCTAGAGCACTCCCCGGGCCATCCTTCTCAACTGTAGTGAAGAGCAGCCAAAAAGCAATGAAAGACGCTCAAACTCAAACAAACCCACCTGAATCCCATTCCGACTCGAACATCCCGCACTACAAACCCCAGAAAAACTCAACATCGACACAAACAACACTCAACAATACTCCACCACCAAGATCACCAAATAGCAAGAAAAAGTCACAAACAAATAGGCAGCAAAAGGGGTCTGATGACCCCATAAAGCTGCACAATAGCTTTGGAGACTTGGAGGACATGGATGCAGAAGAATCTTCTCCATGTACTCAAGGTAGCTCCAGACCTAACAACAAAAAATACACCCCTGTACTTCCTCCAGATAAATAACCAAACAGATTGCCTCCGCGAAAGGTCTAACCTAGCTCCAGAATCTTCAATATAAAGTTGTAATGAAGAACACCATCATACAATGGAACTGTAGAGGACTTAAAACCAACTACCATGATATTCTTCTGCTTTTAAATGAACATGATCCTGCAGTACTATGTCTTCAGGAAACATTTTTGAAAAATACAGATAACATCACGCTTAAAAACTACTCCCTGTTTAACAACTACTCTCAAAATGTTGACAGGGCCTCAGGAGGAGTCTCTGTTATTGTGAACAACAGAGCCCCTCATAGCGTCATACCTTTAAACACAAATTTACAAGTCATTGCTGTAAGCGTCACTCTACATCGAGTGATTACATTCTGCTCTATTTACTTACCACCAAACACTAACCTAGTACCAAACGAATTAGACGACCTTGTTCAACAGCTTCCCGCGCCGTTTATTTTACTCGGGGATTTTAATGCCCATAACATTTTACGGAGATCGAATCATATAAGTGACAGAGGTCACAAAGTTGAAGACTTTATTTCTAGACACGATCTGTGTCTATATAACACCAAAACACTTACATATTTACACCCAGGCACGGGTACATACACATGCATCGATTTGACAATTTGTTCTCCTTCGCTGCTTTTGGACTATGAATGGAAGGTCGCTGATGACCTTCACAGCAGCGATCACTTCCCAATCTCCCTTGTAAGTCATAACTCTACAATTGATGAAGTAATTCCACAATGGAATTTAAAGAAGGCCGACTGGGCCAAGTTCGAAACACTCTGTAAAACTAGGCTGAATGAGGATACATTTTTCAATGTTAACGATCCCATTCAGCATTTTACATCTGTTTTAACAGACATTGCAGAAGAATCTATCCCCAAGTCCTCAACAAACTGTAAAAGAACCCTAAAACCTTGGCTCACTAAGGAATGTAAGGAAGCCATACGGCAACGTCGAGAAGCCTTGAAAAAATTTAACAATCATCCGACGCCCGAAAATTTAAGTAAATATCGTATCCTTCGGGCCAAAGCTCGCCGCACAATCAAAGAGAGTAAACGAACATCATGGAAGAAATATGTTTCCTCTTTAAACTGTCGTTCCTCTGTTACGAAAGTTTGGGACACTATACGCAAAATAAGCGGAAAGAGAAAACAAAACCCTCTGCGACATCTGACCCTGAACAATAACAAATTTGGTTCAAAACGTGACATTGCAAATATTCTTGCTGACAGTTTCTCAAAAAATTCCTCATCATCTAATTATTCCGAAGCCTTCCGAAAACTTAAAACTCAGAAAGAAAAGTCACGTTTAAAATTCGCATCCAACAACTCGGAAAGTTATAATCAATTGTTCTCACTATCGGAGCTTAGGGAGGCTTTGGATAAGGCCCATGATACTTCCGCTGGGCCTGATGAAATACATTACCAGTTTTTAAAACACCTTCCAGAATCATCTTTAACATCTCTTTTGAAACTCTTCAATGATTTATGGATTACTGGTAATGTACCAAAATTCTGGAAAGAAGCAACTGTAATACCAGTCCCCAAACCCGGTAAAGATAGCGAAGACCCCAACAGCTATCGACCAATTGCACTCACAAGCTGTGTGTGCAAAACAATGGAACGAATGATCAATTCTCGGCTTGTCTGGTATTTGGAAACTAAAAAATTTAATATCTCCTTTCCAAAGTGGCTTTCGATATGGCCGTAGCACCAATGATCATCTGGTTAGACTAGAAACATTCCTTCGCGATGCATTTATTAAGAAAGAACATTTAATAGCAGTTTTCTTTGATTTAGAAAAGGCATATGACACGACATGGAAGTACGGGATACTAAATGACCTGAACGATCTAGGTCTAAAAGGCCGTCTGCCCTCTTTCATATCCAACTTTCTCTCCGACAGAGAATTCAAAGTACTAGTGGGCTCTACCCTCTCAGATCTGCACGAACAAGAGATGGGTGTGCCCCAGGGCAGTATTTTATCTGTGACGCTCTTTAACATCAAAATTAATAGCATCACCAAGTGTTTGACGCCTGGTGTGGATTGCTCGTTATACGTTGATGATTTTCTAATATGTTATCGGTCAAAGCACATGCATACAATTGATAGACAACTGCAGCCAAATATAAACAAAATTCAAAATTGGGCCAATGCAAACGGTTTCAAATTCTCGAAATCAAAAACGTTATGCATGCATTTCTGTCAATTACGAAAACATCACGATGAACCGAACCTCACGCTGGATGGAACACCTATTCCAGTTGTTGAGGAAACCAAATTTTTAGGTATAATCTTTGACAGAAAACTGACCTTTATTCCACACCTAAAGAACTTTAAAGCTAAATGCTTAAAAGCACTTAACCTACTTAAAGTAGTAGCGCACACTGACTGGGGTGCTGATAGAAAAGTCATCCTAAATTTATACAGAACGTTTATTCGCTCCAAACTGGACTATGGTTGCGTTGTGTATGGTTCAGCCAGAAAATCGTATCTTAAAATGCTTGATCCAATTCATCATCAGGGAATAAGACTGGCTATGGGAGCACTTAAAACATCCCCGTGTGAAAGCCTTCTAGCTGAGGCGAATGAACCACCGTTATCGCATCGTAGAGAAATGCTTTCCGCACAGTATGCTCTCAAATTAAAATCAAACCCTCTGAATCCTGCTTTTTCGGCTGTTTCTCAACCCATATACAAAACTTTATACGAAAATAAACCAAACGCCATACCTTCCTTTGGCATTAGAATATCGTCCAGCCTTGACACTACAAATATAGATCTTTCTAAAATTCAGAAAACATCCATCTCTCAAACAGCACCCTGGCTAATTAAACGACCAAAAGTACGTTTTACTCTACACGATGGAAAAAAATCCGAAAGAAACCCTTCTATCTTCCACAACTCTTACCATGAACTCCTCACCGAATTTAAAAACTGCACCAGAATTTACACTGATGGATCAAAGGATGAGGAAAAGGCTGCTGCAGCCTTTGTTTGTGGAAATCACACAACGCAAGTTCGCTTACCAAATGGAGCATCAATTTTTACAGCCGAAATCAGAGCAATAGACCTTGCTCTGCAACATATAGAAAAGAACCGTATTTTAAACTGTATCATCTTCTCCGACTCGCTATCAGTACTCCAGTCTCTACACAATAGAAAACTGGAGAACCCATTATTGAAAAACATACTCGTAAAAAATACCGAGCTGAGTGTTTCCCACAGTATAATATACTGTTGGTTACCTAGCCACATTGGTATTAAAGGTAACGAAAAAGCAGATCGCGCTGCTAAAATGGCCCTTTCTCAAGAACCAACTGATTTTAAAATACCGTATACTGATTTTAAACCTTGTATCAGAAAGTTCTTACGTCAGAAGTGGCAGGCATCATGGAATGATGCTGTAAATAACAAACTTCGTGCAATCAAACCAAATCTAGGAGAATGGACTCCTTCCTACAGAAGCATTCGTAGGGAGGAGGTAGTCATTGCAAGAATCCGAATTGGTCATACTTATATCACCCACACCCACATACTAAAAGGTGAAGACCCACCAGAGTGCGTTTCTTGCAATGAACCATTCACTGTCAAGCACTTTATGATAGAGTGCTTTGACCTACAACCTACGCGCGATCGTTATTACATTGTGCATGACATGAAAGAACTTTTTGATAATATAAACATCACTCGTATTATAGAGTTCTTGAAAGCTGTAAATATTTACTCTAAACTCTGACTTTTATGGTATCACCTTGTGCAGTTTTAAGCAATATATATACCGTCCCATTTTAATACCTATTCATCTTTTTTACATCTCCCGTTGATCGGGAAGCTTTATTTTGCACCGTTACCATCTTACCTTTTTTAATTTCAACCATTTGTTCTTTTATATCGCTGGTCGATATAGGACCTTTTATAATTTTTAAAAGATTATACAAACAACACTTTTTGTTTGGCGCTAAATAGCCTAAAAGTGCTGATGCGCCGTTAAAAAACAAACAATCAATCAATCAATGGTACCAGGAACCCCAAGGCTGAGGCCCCAAAATGGTATCTTTGTGGCGCATGTTTATCACAATGGCAAAATAAGTCCGTCTATATGTTTAGGAGAGGAGTTACGGACATGCAGACATATACAATTATAAACATTTTCACACGAAACATCCCATTTCGTCACAAACAAATGTTATTGACAGACGTAATTCCCCAGTATTAACCATTTTTATGTTTACTTAATTCCCTGCATATCCACATACTGTATTTCCCTACCGTTATATCGATGTAGACATTCATAAATAGGTGGAGGCAGAAAGAATGAGGGAGACGAAAATTAAAAGTAGTGAAAAAATTTAGAAGATTTACCCGTCATGTTGCTTGCAGTCTCTTGGTCATGATTTACTGTTGATTCCTGATAAGAATTTTCGACCGTAAAGCCTATAAATAGACACAGGTAACATCTCTACATCACATCTTCACATATAAATAATTTGCCGTTAATTCTAAAATATCCATCTCCTGTCATGAATCAAATTTTATGTATAGGTCAACGATTGCAGTCATTAACTCATAGATAAGAATATACATACAAGATCCGTTGATCCGTTATATGCGTTATTATCCATAAGTACATTCCTTATTTCTTCCTATTTTCTCGGCTCTTACCTTACATAAGAAGGTGAGGAGTACATAAACAAGTGTCTCACATCTTAATAGTTAATGTAGTGGTAAAGTATCATTTGCATTCTAAAATGTCACGATGGGAGTTCAGATGAAATTTTCCACCTATAGATAATTTCGATTTGCTCAGAACATGCAACATCTAACATAAGTATAAAATCAAAACACTGGCAGCGACTGACAATCATTGCCTAGATTTTAAAATGTGATAATCTGTTTGAAAATGCACACGTGACGTACTCTTGATATAAAAAAAATGCCTTTAACTCGCATTGCTCACAAGAAGGGAAATGATACGAAAATAAGTCTGGTAGCTCTCGCAATGTATTGCTACATTATGACAAGCAGCTTATGAAGGGGTGACCGTTTTAAAGATAAGCAATCGATTATAGCTAATGTTTATAAGAAACACAACGTGTCTTTATTGAGCGAATGAATGTGAGTTGAGATCGCCTTGATTCTTTGATTGCCCAATACATTGTTTGTTCACTATAAATTACCGATAGCTGTATTGAACATAAAGATTATCCATTCAATTACTGCAAAGAATGGTTCAAGGGGACATCCTTTCCTTACAAACTGCAATTCGTATGTTTTTTGTCTCTCCTTTGTTGCAGTTGTATTCAGAACCTTGAAAGTCCTAACTGCCATTTTCCCTGACATAATACGATTGTAATGTATATCAAACAGGATAATGAATATGTATAGAACTTGCTAAGCAGATCAAAGAATCATACACATCCTATGGATAAAATTGCTTGTTTTCCGATAGTGTATGTGCGTCCTGCATTGATATGTGACAAGGCAAAAGTGAAATTGGTTCACGTAACGGGACACTCGGATCGCATCTTAAATATTTCAGCAGGAAACAGGGGCAGATTTTTTGTCAAAGCAGAGTGGAGTCAATTATTCCGCTTTATATTGAAAATGATGTCCTTAAAAATGACGTGGCATTATTACACAAATATAACACTATTATGAAACATACTGTCAAAATGAATGCTATGGTGAAGATATCTACTTTCTAGAGAACGTGTTGTCAAGATTGTTGCACTAGAACTATGAAGTTGCAAATGAATCCGTTCTGGTGACAATGTTGAAAGTTCAAGAGTCAGAACACATGCGGAATGTTTTACATTGTTCAGGCAAATAAATCACAGTGAACTCCAATTACTTATAATTCGTTTTCTATCATCATTTTCAATCAGATACTAAATGTCTTTTCTCATGCATTCCTGTTTCATCGGATACATCTTGTACGGATGCTGTTTCACATGGGTTGATTCTATAATATAAACATCATGCCAAATTTTCTTTGGTCGTGTTGGAACATCAGGAAAAAAAATATCGAATTAATGTAATAGCGATTTTAATTCACTAATGTCCTGTTGTTATAGATGTGTGCATTTCAGGTCCAGATTACTTAATATTTCTAAATTCCGAAGATTGGCCACATTAACGTTATGACAGCCAGATGCTATTCCATCATTTTGTTCCCCATTGAGCGGGATATGTACAAATAAATTGATTGGATAATCAAAGGTGTTATCTCTATCAAAACGCTCATTTGGCATATTTATACGACAATGGTGTTTCTCTTTAACCGTCCCTTAAGTGTTTATGATATACTTTGAGTTATTTACTTTCTTTTCAATTGTATATGGATCATACATTGTAGCCCGAATACGATTTTGATATATAGGTAAGAGACCTAGAGCATTATCCCCAGGCGGAAACATTCTTTCCTGTGCATTTCTGTCATACCATAATTTCATTTGCCAATGCGTATAGTGAACATTTGTTACTACTTCACAATTCTTTGACAACATATTTTTAAAATCAGTGACATGGTCAAGAAGATTAATCATTTAATCTAAATTTAATTGTTTTTTTCTCTTTTAATAAGTTTAATAGTCCACGGAATATATGTCCAAAAATCAGTTCAAAAGGGCTAAAACCCAGTGATTCTTGAAATGATTCTTTAACTGCAAACACCAGTTAATGAACACCCTCATCCTAATTCATATCTGAATCAATTATAACTGAGTCATATTCTGCAAAGTTTGATGAAATCTTACCAAAGCCCATTGACGTTCAGGTTTGAAGTCGAAGTTTTAAACCGTTACTGAGTAATTTATGCATAGCTTGTTCGAAAATTAAATTGCAGACATAAAATGTGACCCTTATTTACCCTGGACAAATTTGATAGCCCAACGAGTGTAAAATACTTACGAGAGCTTTTAAAATAGTTTTAGTTTTAATATTTCTCAACGAGACTGACCCTGGAATTCGTTTAGACACACACATCTTTGTCAAAAGGTATCTGTAACACGACTTGATATTAGGTAAGGGAACGATGATGTCAGCTATTATTCTGTTAAGTGGTTTGTCGAATACAGGAATAGGAAGCAGATGAGCCTTAGGTATCTTATGATTGGGTATTTCTATCATTTGACAGGTGTTACAAGATCTACAGCATATGGAAGCATCTCATTTTAAGTTTGAATAATAAAATTGACATTTTTTAGATCTTGTTATAGGACTTATTCACTTCTAATTGAGCATATAGTTGCATGGGCTAGACCTAGATTTTTCTGTCGAAATGACCTCGGAAGGACAACTTTACACTAACCACACGTCAACAGAGGGTACCTCGGGTGTTCACCATTTTTACATAAGGACCACATTTTTACAATGTAAAACAAAACTGGAACTTGTGTGGCTTCCGTTTCACTAATAATCCTCTGGAACAAGCAACAGATTTCAAGAGCTTGTTCCCGTTTGATAATGAGTAATTTTTTTTAAGTCACCCTTATTAAAATAGAGCGAATGAGTAGAACAAAGAGGATCACTCTGAGCAATACATGTTAATTGATCAATACCAGGAGCAAACGTGTCATCATCAAATATTGACCAATTAATGTGTCATTTAAAGGAATACTTTTCTGATTAAGATCATTCTCAGGAGCTCGTTTTGCCATAGTCATAGTAAATGCACAAGCAGGACAAAAATTCACGTATTTCATACTCAGCATGATCAACGTTAAGATCCAAACAAGGCTTGCCAATTTTTAGTGGATTAACCACAACCTTATCTCCAGCTAAGACATTGCCTAATAATTGATCAATACCTTCAATGGTAAAGCAATCACTGCTAAAACACTCCCTGAATAAGAATACGTTCAGCACACGAAGGCTTCCCGGACAAACGCAGTATACCAGATACCAAAAGACTCGGGGGGGGGGGGGAAATCCGGTGTCCCTTAATAGGCAGGTGTTGCAGAATCCCTAAAATGTGATATAGAACCTTGTGAAGTGAATGGTTCATATGTCTTCAAAACATAATCAGACTGGAGTTTGATTGACACAACTAATGCAACCGTAACTTTGATCTCATTGAAGTAAGATCATTTGGAAGAGCTCTGTCTTTATTATGCTGCTTACTTTTCAGCCTGTACTAATCATAAATGAAATGCTCTTTCTTTTAACAATAAATTCACGTAGGAAGAGATACGTATTTCTAGTGAATCTTATCAGATGTTTGATTTATAAACGTTGTTCTGGATTGAGATTTTAAAGGACTTGGATAAGACTGTGATGCCCTTTTATTCAAACTCTGCTTAGAGAACGATTAAATAATAAATGAAACTTTGTGAGTCAAGGTATAATCATCAGCTGAGTGTATATTCCAACGTTTTCACTTTCTGCTCTTTAAGATGTTAACATCACCATTCTATGATTTTCGAAAAGTCTCCTATTAACATGAGTTGTATGAGGTTATCACAATCTGTATCAGTCCTCTTAGCTGAGCTCCATCTATCAAACAGTTTTTATTTTTCCTTTGCAATTTCGACTTAGGTTTATGCAGTTTCTTTTTGATATAAGTCTGGAACATTTGTCGATATGATTCAGGTACTAACTCATACAGCTTGAAGATATATTCCTTGCCCATATCATAATAATCACTCCATTGTACTGATGGTGAAGTGCAGACTTCACGAGCTTTGCCAGTAAGTACACTTTGTTATCATAATGTCCAATGTTCTCTTGGACATTTCATTTTTTTGACTAATTATTTCAAAGTAAAGAAAGTCTATCTCTGTTTCTTTTTTCGTGTACTAACCTGATAGTTTTGCTAAGATCAAAACATGAACTTGCGTGTAAAGGGAAGGGGGAGTGCTCCGTCAACAAGTTTTTCTATACTCTATACTGTATTGTTCTTACTTCTCTTTTCAACTGTAATCGTATATCTCTCTCTTGCTGCATCTGCAGTTGCGTTTCAGCTCACTGTATATTTGTATTTTTCTCTCTCTGTGAATTTAAAGTTTTATCATTTCTTTTTGAAGCTAAAACTTTCTTAATTCCTATTCCATTTACATTTTTTTTAAATTGTACTTCCTTTGATATTCTACTAGTACATCCCTCGCTCTCTATCCGAATCTGCATTTTCTTATATACTCACTGATTTTTTTTAAATTTATTTTTTTGCATTTCAATTATTTCCTTCTGAAGAGGAAGTATTCTTAATTCCTATTCCATTTGTTTTTGTTAAGCTGTAATTACTTTAATTTCCTACCAAAACCAAATAGAGAGTTACTGATCAAACCCAAAGAATGATCATCCGAAATTTCCTTTCCCATCAAGTATTGGATCAGAACATTCTTTGTTAAGATGCTTTCGCTTCAGAAAGGTAATACTATATGGAAATTCAAGCAAATCCTTTGTCATAATCACTAACCCTATACGGTGAGCATTGTAAACAAAATTCTCGACATTAGATGACATCGTGAATGCTTGCTGGATTCATTAAAACATTTCCCAGTCCGTGAAATTAAAATCTTTACCATAGACGAGGAAAATTCCGAAGCAAAGTCAATTTAAATGTTAAGGACAATTTTAAATATCTCTAAAACGTTTTTCAGAAATTCAGATTGCAGACGAGCTCAAATATTCTCTTACGACCTGTGGTGTTTAAAAGTATAACAGAAATATAGTGAAACCAATAATAGAATCAAAGTCAACAAGCATATTGTGTCTTCAATAGAAAATGCAGGTCCTTTAGACACTTACAGTAGAGTGAATTAAATCCCAAGTAATCCAGAATGTCCTATCACAAGTCAAAAAATATAGAAAGCTCCGAACAATTCTTGACTGTCCTGATATAAAACAATGATGCAATCCAGAATTTTTGTCGTAAAAATGTGAAGCAGTTCATTGAAGAAACACACTCTATCTGTAAAGACAACTGGCCCTATAACATTATGTTTGCCATCTCTAACGTACAACTTAACATCAATGACAAAAGTCAGCTATGTAAACATTCTGTTGAAAACTTATAATCAGGGGCAAAAGTTAAGCACACAATATAAATTAAATAAATAAAAGGATCGATCAGCTAGAATGTTGTCACCTTATCCGATATCTACGATCAACGTTTAGGAGCGTGGACCGAGGATCGTCCCGAAGATACTATTATGAGTTTTGCTTGTGGTGGACACAATTATTCCTGCTACCATTTATAAGTTCAAATATAGTAAGTTGATACCAAATTCAAAGGG
This sequence comes from Sinohyriopsis cumingii, assembly GCA_028554795.2. NCBI lineage: Eukaryota > Metazoa > Mollusca > Bivalvia > Unionida > Unionidae > Sinohyriopsis > Sinohyriopsis cumingii. Next base: position 1,135,345 of record JAPYKE020000185.1, on the reverse strand, counting down.
AGAGAACTTATTTTGTACTAGCGTTCTAGTCAAGAGGTTACCTTCGACGCGTGATAAGAAGCATCCGAGGCAGGTGAAGATCAGGACCTTAACGTAAAAACATGGGAACCATGATTGCATGTATATCAAATTACCACTTCGTGAGTCATCCTTTGGAGAATGTGCGTCATATCCTATTCGAGAAACGAATGCGACAGCCCGATCATAATACATTACCGCATGGATACTGCCAGGGAAAAAAAAACTAAGATCATTTTGACCAGAAACGTCTACCCATAACACCAATTTCTAACTGAACACATGTTATGTTCCCACCTACACTGAAATGAAGTAATGCAAATGTGATGTTGTGTCTCGCGAGAAGAGTGTGCATCACTGCATGTACAGCCTCGCTATGCTATCGATAAGGATGTTTTTCTTGTGCTAAAATATGACCCGTCATCCACATAACCTAAAGTTTAATTATTACGTCATTGATTTGGTACGGTCACTTATGCATCCAGACAAACATACAAGGTGTTTTACACACATAAGTGTTCTCAAACACATTTTATTTTTCTTCCGTTTTGGTTTGTATGAAAGTATACACATGACTTACTCCAGATATAAGGACACTTTAACCTCGCATCGGAACAGATTAAAGGTGTGAAAATGATAGTTACAAAAGCAATATATTATCCATGTTAATTTAATCCTACAGCATACACCATACTTGTTGCACTATTCCAACACACTGAAGGTCACACCTTTTACAAGTTATCACGTAAATCACAATTACAATTGCACATTCAGTATCGTAACGCATCGAATGTGTTTTGCTTGTAGTACTTCTACTGATATAAGTATGTTTTAATAATTAAAGAATAGTGCGAACATCTATGTCTATTGCATTTATTTCATGAGTCATTCGAATTATAATTGAAATCTTTCATTACAAGATAATTGCAAAAGACCCAAATATGTATTGATAATCTTACCTACGTTAGGAAATTTAGCATTATACTCAGTAGGGAAAGGAATGACATTGCAATATTATTCACTAACTGTACATTTCAGTAATTCAAAATGTGTAAGGCATCAATACTATCAATCGGATAAATTATTTCCAAACCAGCACTGTTGTAATTCGGTCTGAAGCATATGACACATATTAAAATGTCAGTAGAATCATAATTGTACTTTCAAATTCAATGTAAAACAAATATTGTAAGAAAAAGAAAAAAGAGTATGTGCAGATGGTTGGGTGTGAACTTTCGCCGTCTGCACACCATTAGTCCACGTACGTCAGGAAATAGTTCTAAATTTATTGGTCAGACTGATAAAAACGAGTGCACTGGAAAACTATATTTTGTATTTCATTCTAATTAATTATCAGAATTATTTCTCTTAGAGAATCTAGTAATTTACGGCTTAGCATAAAATAAATAACTGCATTAGATCTAAGCCATAATGTTCATTTCCGACACGACCAACATAAATTAAATTGTAAATTATTTAAACAGTGAAGAAAATAGTCAGGATCTTTTAAAGATTTACTCCAAATTTGTCGGATTATTTTAGAAGAGAGTTCAAGTTCGTATTCCCGCTCAATTCTGGATATAATTACTGATTTTATTTTTCCCATTGTGACTATTGGAGGGCAACACCAGGGACAAACACGTTTTGGTACCCTGTATTAATACTAACTAGAAGACACACGCATCAGCGTTTAAACTCTCCGCATATAGAACTGTACGCTGTGAGGATTAACCAATGTCCGTTGTTTCCAGTTTCTCCTTTTCATTGTCAACCTTGCGTGGCCGGTAAAGAAACATGACTAGAGTACCAGAGTAGTGCATGAGACAGGAAAACTAATCTTCAAATTGAATAGTGAATTGCACACTAGATAAATATAATTTATATATGAGTATACGACGATAGTCCAAACCATAGTGGTCACTAATCTTATGAGTGAGTAGCCTCACCTTTATATTGTCATGTTCAAGGGTTAAACTAAAATATTCCTGTATTGGACTTAGTCAAGTTTTGGCAAAGTTATAGAAATTCACCGCACATATTTGTACCAGTGAGTAATACTGGCATACCTTATTATCGTCTTACACTCCACCCTGGGTTGTATGTATGTAGGTGCAAGTGCCAAATGTAATTTTTCTCTTTTCTGATTGTTGCCCTGTCTTACTCTACCACTGGTTTTATATCCCCTTTAACACTGGGTACTGGTTAGTAAGACAGAGGGTTGGTCTGAAGGCATGTTTGCTGGTTAGTCGGATTTGTAATGGGTTGTCAGGTGTGGGTGTGGGTGCTGGTCAGCATAGGTCAATTGAGCGACTTATTGGTTAGTAATTGTAGGTGTTAGTCAGTAGGTGTAGGTGATGATCAATATATTTTTGTGTTAGGTTTTCACGTATAATGTTTCCGTTTTCAGCATTGTTGCAAGAGTGCCATACTAATATTAAGCCTACGGACGTATTTGTCATGTCGTCAGCTTGTCATTTTTCAAAATGAAAGGCAATGTTTATTCCCATTATTTGCCGGAATGCTTACCTAATCTCTGAAAAGGTTAAGGGTTCAAATTAGTCCATTTTCTGCTTTTAGGCTATATTAGAAAAATGTTTCTTTGACTTAATTGAATTAATGCAACATTATGTAAAAAATATTTTGCTTACTTTTCTGTGTTAGTAATTGTTATGCATTTGTGTCGTTTATCTTAAGAAAGTAATCCCTAAATCCAGAAAACAATTGACCAGATTCTCAGACTTGCAGGGCCAAGCTTTTTCATCTGTCTCTTCTTTGCGCTTTTATTTGACAAAAATGATCTGTGAACAACTGTGTGCGTTTAGAAAATCGTTGATTGTAGCAAGATATATCTCTTGTAATATACATACATGCACACTTACACAGACACACAGACATATATATATATATATATATATATATATATATATATATATATATATATATATATATTGTCCTCATATTACACCTCTATAGATCGTATGATTTTTTTTAAATCCAGGTGGAGGACGATATGAATACCTTAGCTTTAAAAAAGTTTCTTGGGGTGTACTGCTGCAAATGATACTTTGTTTTTGGATATCTAAGGCATTTTATCATACTTGTTAGATGTCATGAAACTTTGTTGAGTATTTTATTGAAGTATATTTATTCCATTTTATAAAACGAATATATGTTTCCTTACGTTTGCATTAAAAAACCTCATTTCTAAGTCGAAACAATTACCTATTTCACATCTATCTCCTCCGAATCCCTCTGTGCAGTCACATATGCACTCGTCCCCTAAAAGGGCTCGCCTACCTCCGTTAACAGAGCTTGGTCTGTTACAAACTACAAGAAACAGAACATTGCAAGTTATTCGATGATTCATCGGCTACAGGGAGTGCGAGGCACACGGTGACAAGATATAAGTAATAGTCAACGACATATCTCATTTTCTTTCAGGATACACCACGGGCAAAATTTGCAACAGTTGCATCATGCCAAGAACAGGAGAGGTACGAATTGATGTTAACCGTGATGCTATGCATAGTTTGGTGTTGCTGCTTCATTGAGAGAAGCATTAAGTATAGCATTAGTGGGTGTAGTAGTAGCAGTAGTTGTTGTAGGAGTCGTAAAAGTAGTGGATGTAGTCATGGTTTGAGGGGGCTAAACTCTCTCTGATATGTACGAGCAAACAACGTGTTTACCCATGGGCAGTATTTTTTAAGTTACTCTTTTTAACATCAAAATTTATAACAATATCAAGCGTTTGGCTGCTGGTGTCGATTGCTCTCTATATGATGATGTTTTCCTAATTTTCTATCGATCGAAACATATGTATACCAATGAACCACGATCGCTGCGAAATATAAAAAAGACACAAACTCTTGGCTTTAAATTCTCAAAGTTCAAAGACATTGGGTATCCATGGTCAGCTATGAAGATAACATGATTATCCTAAATTCACACAAGACGTGAAGCACATAACGATTGTTGAGGAAACACAGTTTTAAGGTATTGTCTGCGACATAAAACTCAGCTTCATTCCACACATTAAGAAATTGAAAGTAAATACTCGAAAGCTCTTGCTCTATCAAAGTAAGAGCGCACATTAACATTTGTCAGTAGCATAATTTTAGCGTGATGACCCGTTAGTTGAATTAGAAAAACGTTTCTTAAAAACAGAAAGATTTGGAGGTTGAGAAACCTATAAATTGATATCAAATGTGTTAACATCGGTGGTTCTTTACAATTGGCATGACTTATTTGATTATATACAAACCATCAAAAAACGGCAAGGGTAGAAGCGAGTGGCAAAGATATGAAGATCGGTAAGTCTCAAGCAATACCGAGACAAAAAAGGCAACTTTCAAGGTAGCATTTTCACACATTTATATTGACACGGGTCGTTTTAGACTAATGAGAAACCAATAAATGGATATCAAATATGTCCAAATCTTTGGGTTTTTTTTACGATTAACATGACATATTTAGCCTTATAGAAAACGATCATGTTGCAAGGATATAGGCGCACGGACAGAGAAATGAAGATGTACTTAAGATACATACACATAACTTTTACTGTTTTATTGCTTAAGTATATGCTTCATATCATTAGTATCAGCATCGAGATATGTGATACCATCGCAAAACATCAATGGTAGAGGCACGTAACAAGAATATAAGATTGGTAATAGTAAAGTCGCAAAGGATAATGGGTAAAATATATTAACTTTTCTAGGTTGCATTTTCACACATTTCTGTAGGCATATATCAATTTAGACTGATGAGAAACCTATCAAATAATACCAGATTTGTCAAAATCTTTGTGTGCTTACGATTGGTATGACTTATTCGACTCTAAGATAAACGTTCGTGTTGTAAAGATCTAGGAGCACTAACATTCAAATGATTATCATCGAACTATATGGTACCATCTCAAAGCGGCAAGGGTAGAGGCACGTAGGTAGAATATGATGATCCGTTGATGATCCGTAATATCGCAAGCGACACCGAGTAAAAAATATCAACTTTTTTACTTGCATTTTCACACATTTATATATTTCACAGATCAATTTAGATTGATGAGAAACTTATCAATTGATATCAAATTCTTCTAAATCGCGTTTTTAAAAAAATTACTAATGTTGTAACTTATTTGCTTATATGGACAACGCACATTGAGAAAGACATTGAGCTGACATACAGACACATAAAGATGTACTTTATAAGATGCATACACATATTATATACTGTTGTATAGCTTTCCCTATATGCTTCAAATCTATACTATTAACATTGAAGTAGGTGGTACCGTGGCAAACGGCAATGGTTGATGGACGTATCAAGGATATGAAGATGGTTAAAGTCGCAACCGATACCGAGCCAAAAATATAAACTTTTTTATTTTGCATTTTCGCACATTTATGTTGGCACAAATCGATTTAGACTGATGAGAAATTATCAACTGATATCAGATTTGTCTAAATCCGGGTTTATTTACTATTGTTATGACTTATTCACCTATATGGAAAACGATCGTATAGGAAGAGAGGGCGAAAGGACAGACAAATGAAGACGTACTTAATAAGATACATGCACATATTATTTACTGTTGTACAGCTGTAATTACATGCTTCAAATATATAGTATTAGCAACGAAATATGTGGTACGATCGCAAAACGGCAATGGTAGATTCACGTACCAAGGATATGAAGATCGGTAATGTCGCATCCAATATTCAGTAAAAAGAACAAAACGATTGATTTTGCATTTTCACACATGTCTATTGGCAGATCGACTTAGTCTCATGAGAAACCTATCAATTGATATCAAACTTGTCAACATCGCTGGTTGTTTGCGATTGGTATGACTTATTCACCTATATGGAAAATATTTGGTTAGGAAGGCACTAAACGCAAGGACGTACAAATCAAGACGTACTTCATAAGATGCATACACACATATTATTTACCGTTGTGCAGCTTTTATTATATGTTTCAGATTTATAGAATTAGCATCGTAAAAATGTGATACGATCGCAAAACGGGAATGGCAGATGGACGTAGCAAGGAATCGATGATCGGTAACGTTGCAAGCGATACTGAGTGAAAAATATTAACTTTTCTATTTTGCATTTTCACCCATTTATATTGGCACAGATCTATTTAGACTCATGAAAAACTTGTCAACTGATATCAAACGTATTAAAATCGTTCTTTGTTTGCGATTGGTATGACTTATTCGCCCATATGGAAAACGTTCGTATAGGTCAGATGTAGGCACACGGAAAGGCAGATAAAGACGTGCTTAATAAGATACATACACATATTTTATAATTATGTACAGCTTTAATTCTATGCTTCAGATCTATAGTATTAGCATGGAAGTATGTGCGACCATCGCAGAACGGGAACGCTGTATGAACGTAGCAAGGATATGAAGATCAGTAAAGTCGAACCCAATATTCAGTAAAAAGTACACTTTTTTGTATTTTGCATGTTAACACATGTCTATTGGCACAGATAGAGTTAGACTGATGAGAAACCTATATAATAATATGAAATTTGTCAAAATTGGTGTTTGTTTACTATTGGTATAACTTATTCGTTTATATCGAAACCGTTCGTATAGGAAGGCATTGGGCGCACGAACATATATATGAAGACTTACTTAATAAGATACATACACATATTATTTACTGTTATACAGCTTTAATTATATGCTTCAAATCTATAGTATTAGCATCCAATTATGTGCTACCATCCTAAACGGCAAGGATGGAAGCATCAAGGATACGAAGATCGGTAAAGTCGCAAGCGACAATGAGTCACAAATAGCAACTTTTTATTATTCATTTTCGCCATATTTTTTTATTTTGTGTGTGTGTGTGTGTGTGTGTGTGTGTGGCATAGATCGATTTAAACTGATGAGAAACCTATAAATTGATATCAAATATGTCGAAATCGGTGGTCGTTTACGATTGGTACAACTTATTTACCTATGTGGAACATGTTCGTGTAGGAAGGCATTTGGCGCACGGTAAGACAAATGAAGACGTACTTAATAAAATATATTAACATGTTATGCTGTTGTTTAGCTTTAATTTTATGCTTGAAATCAGTAGTGTCAGCATCGAAGTATGTTGTAAACTCCCCCTCCCCTTAGTACGCTACTGCAAGCACACTTTGTCAAATTCTAACAGGCACTAACTTTCTTGAAAATTATAATTATCAAAAAAATTCTGGATTCGTATATTATAACCTTATAATGCGCCTTCATTTTCCCTCAGGTAGGTCTCCAGGTCGAGTTGTCAAGAACAACAGGAACCAATATCGTACATTCTTTGTTAAGCGATCGCTCCGGTGGTGCAGTGTCTCTACAGAGCGTCCGCCTTGGATGCGAGAGGTCGCGGATTTAAACCCCGGCCGAATCATACTAAAGACTTGTAAAAATGGCACTAGCAGCTGCCTCTTTTGGCGCCCATCATTAAGAGGTTAGTGTTCGGATTGGTCGGACAGGTGTCAGGATAATGGGATTGGGTGGGACAAAATGCTGTATGTTTGTGGCATGATGCCACATTGCTACACATCATTATAAACTGTCACAATGCAGACATGGTAGCGATATGATTGCATTTTTTTAAAGCTACGTAAAAAATTACACACACACACACTTTACTAGGGTATTTGCTATTTAAAGAGATGGAATCTTGTTCATATTTCAACCGCTTTTTATTAATGATCATAGCTGTGACCAACATATACGATAATAATAATCCCGATGATGATGATGATGGTTGCTGTTCATGATTTGTTTTATTACTACTGCTCCATGGTTTTATTATATATCGAACTTGAAAACAGAAGCACTACCAGCAATAAAGTAACTTTGAAAACAAATCGCACTTAGTCGATATAAATAATATTGACATCAAAATGAACGTCAAATGCTCTTGTGCAAATGTATCGAAATGAACTATCACAAGCCGGGTTTTTATTTTATTTTTATAATTTTTTTTTTTTTTTTTTTTTTTTTTTTAATTTACATTTCTAAACCGAAATAAGTAGTACTTCAAGGCTCTGTCTATGGTATAAATATGTTCATGTACACTTTTCCATTGTAACTTTAAGTGTATAGACTGCAAATACGATGAAGCACAAATCGAGGACGTCGAGTGGTAACATTGGAACAATATTACTACTTCGGTCCAGAAGGATAGCGACCTATATATATATTCCTGCCCACTACCATGTAGGATGTATCAAACTGTATATTACTCAAGCGCTCTTTGTCGAGCGTGCTGGTGTGTGTGTAAATATAATAACTTTAACTGAAATATATACAATTAAATTATATTTAAAAGTGATGCGGCACCTGGGAGTAAAGCAAAAATGGAAGAAACAAACTTCCGGATCGCTACTATCAACAGCAAGGGGATATACAAAGCGAAAGCAGACAAAATAGCCAAAGAAACAAACTTTGAGATAATAATGATACAAGAAACACACTATGGAATTAAGCCAGAATTCAAAATTTTAGTAGAAGACAAACTTAACGCAATAAAGATATGCAACAATTTTACAAACAATGATATTAGAGTGAGTTGCAACAATAATATTTTTTAATAAAACAGGCAGTAAGCTAGTAAAGGTTTGAGGTGGGGGAATTTTTTTAAGGGACGGTTGCTACATGTTAAAATGTTGAATTGCCATATTATAAATGTGTACATGCCAGCTAATAAAAATAAGAAACTAATTTTAAAGAAAACTTACATACCTACCTACAACAATATTCGATGGAAAATCTAATCATAGGGGAAGATTTCAACTGGGTAGGGGACGAAATTGACAGAACGGCTGACCTAACAAGTAACAAAATATACCGAACTGAAATGGTAAATTTATTAAATAAACACAATTTACATGACATTCATAGAAAACTGAACATTTTAAGAAGAGAATTTACCTTTAACTATAAATAAAACCAGTCTAGCAGGTTTTATAAATTTTACGGGAATTTTTATGATCCATTAATATATATTAATGCTGCAATAACCAACCAAAAACTATCAGACCATTTCATGTTCACTATTGACCTAAAAATGAAAAAAAAAATAATAGAAAAATATGGGCCAAATAATAAAATAAAAAAAGAAATTGAAACCTTCAAAAATGAAGAAAATATTAATATAATAATTGATTGGGATGTTTTTGAAAAACATAATGAAAAGAATATATATTCAGTACTCAAATAGAGGGCGGAAAAACAGATAAAAGACAAACACGAACTCAAATTTGAACTAAGCAAAACAACAAACGACGATGGAGAAAAAAAACGATTGACAGACAAAATTATAATCGTTGAAGAAGACGAAAATCAGGGGGGAATAATAAGGGCGGGAAAATTTATAGAGATCTACAACAAGGCAAAAAACTTATATAAACGAGAAGAATTTAGAAAAGGGGGTGATACAATTTTAAACAAAATCAAAATAAACAATGTAACCCATACTGTAAAAGAAGATATCCTAAATAATATTTCCCAATATTATAAAGAACTATACACCACACAGAACATATACTTCAGCACAATCGACAGCTACTTAAAAAATGTCGACTGTGAGATGACATCAACAGAACATAGAGACCAATGTGATGACGTCATCTCAGATCAAGAAATCACAAAAAGTATATCTACACTCACAACAATCGCCAGGGAACGATGGACTCACCGTGGAATTCTATCAAAAGTTCCACGGTGAACTGACCCCGATCTTAAACGCTTTGTATAACAATATATTTTTAAGTAAAAATAAAATGACTAAATCTATGAGGGAGGGAGTTATCACACTTATATACAAAGGGAAAGGGGATAGAGACGAGATTAAAAACTGGAGGCACATATCACTTTTAAACACGGACTATAAGATTTTAAGTAGTATTTTAACAAATAGAGTAACGGGTAGGATAAACAAAATAATTATTGTAAATCAAACTTGTGGGGGAGGGATATACAAAACAAAATTTTAAACATTAAAACTATAATTAACTACATAAATGAAACATGTATGATGAGTGTTATGGTACTCTTCGACCAGGAGAAAGCTTTCGACCGATTTGAACAAAACTATATAAAGAATGTTTTTAAAAAATTTGGTTTCAGACCCAGTTTCTGAAATGGACCAAAATCCTACAAACTGGGATAATTTCATGTGTACAATTAAACGGGAAATGCACGAAATAATTTGAAATAAAACGATCAGTGAGACAAGGATGTCCACTATCAATGCTACAATACGTAATGGCAATAGAAATCCTAAGTCACACGATAAGAAACAACCCAGAAATACAAGCAGGGGCGTATTAACCATTAGGCAGACTAAGCACTTGCTTAGGGCACCAGGGCCAAAGGAGGCACCACAAAGTTGAGAAAAGGGTGAAAAGAAAAAAAAAGCGAATGAAGATTTGTGAAAACAAATTGATAAAACTAGTGCCAATTGATCATAATGTTCTGTTTCTTGATCATGGTACACCCTAGGGTTATCTTCCCAGGTGTACGTTGAAAGGAGGGGGTCACCAAGATTTGTCAGTGCTTAGGGCACCAGTGAGCCTTAATCCGCCCCTGAATGCAAGGCATACAAATACCAAACCTAAAAAAGAATAAAAAATGCTCTAACATGCATATGATTGCACCAACTTTATAAGAGAGGGGAAATGCTATATGCATCTAGTAGAAGAATTTGAAAAATTTGGTAAAGCGTCGGGTTCCAAAATAAACCACAACAAGCACGAAATCTTAAAAATAGTTAACTGGAGGGGCAACCACCCTGGATTGCCCCCCCCCCCCAACACACACACACACACCTACTGAGAGACACGGTAAAGGCTCTAAGGGTTTACTTTGGTAAAAAAGAAAAGAAGCTGTAGAAAACTATGAACATATTATCAACAAAATAAGAGAAAATATGAAAATCTGGCCATGGCGCCATTACGTATCATGGAGCGGGCCCAAGTGGCCAAGACTTATTTATACTCAAATATTAACTACATAATTAAATCCATATATACGGATAATACTATTTTAAACAAAACAGACAAGGAAATAATAGATTATATATGGAATCATAAAATGCATTATGTAAAAAAAGAGACATTATATAGGGCCAAAAGTAAAGGGGGCTTGGGGTTGCCGAGCCCCCTACTACTATAATTAACTAACATAATCAATAGATTAAAAAATTGCAATCAGACCCGGCTACAGCGTGGGAAGCACTGTACATCTACTGGTTCGGCTTCACCTTGAGAAACCGACCAGAGATATACAAAAATAACAAATTAATATAAAAAATTGAAGTGCCACGCAAATTTAAATATATAAGAGAACTAATTTTAAAATATAGAGACAAAACAGATTTATGGAAAATAGAAATAAGTAAAAGTGACGCTTGGATTAGAGAGGAGGTAACCAAAAATATAAAATGTAGATTAGAGCAGGACAACTGGGGGGTAAATTGGACAAACACTTGGAAAAATTGGTGAAAATAAGATCTGTCAAACACAAAGTATAATTTTTTAAATACCTGCACAACACCTGGCTAACAGACGAAGAAGCAATCAAACGTCGTATGCTCAGGATAATGCCGAAATGCCCTTTATGTAAAACAGCGAACTTCACCAAACTACATACGATTGCCCAATGTAAAAAAACTAAACATAATAGGATAAAGTTAAAAATGGAAATTTGCAAAAAAAATATAAGTATAACAAAAATAACATTTTATTCATAGATGTAGACTACGAAAACAAAATCGTTCTAAAAATGTATAGACTATATAGTAACTACGATGATATCCTGTGAACAGGTGATAAAGATTTTTAAATAGGATACGCCGTAAAAATAAGAATATTAACCACAATACGAACTCAGTACGTCTTACGACGAACAGATACTTACCGTCAGGCTGATATAACGCAATTTATGTTGGAATTGGGGGAGAGAGGAATAGGTATGACAGACCGAAGGGTCGCGTAGCGCAATTGCGAGCTGATGCCATACCCATACCCCCTCCTCGCACCCCACAACAGCCATATTTTAAAGAAAATTTCAAATTATATTTCAAATATTTCAAAGAAACCCATATAACTTTTTTTTTAAAAGAGAAAAGGGAAGAAAGGAAGAAAGAAAACAATAAAATAATTTTGTAATTTATTTTTTTTTTTCTTTCTATGAAAAAAAAATTCTAAAGACATATATAGTAAGGGATACAGGGAAAATATAAGGGGGAAGTAAATAGCGATGACATCATGGGGCTAAGTCACATGGCGCTAAGCGAAGTGGACAGGCCCATCAAAAGTCTTTGAAAACACGCCATGTAGAACATAAACAGACAAAACAGAGACACAAATACATACTGTATAACACTTAGTTTAAAACCCTACTAACTTCTATATCTTAAAATCCATACAGCTCCCGCACTGCATGGTTGACCACTGCACAATAATGTGGTCTCATACATACGTTTGGATCTTTCAATAAAGCATAATCAGATAAACTAAATGAAGGAAGCCTAATGCGACCCAGGAGAAACACATAAAGAATAAAGAAGCGTGAACCTTGGATCGAGCGTAACCTACCTATCAACATCTTTAAAACCTATTATGAGGAACGATCATATTATCACTCGAATAATAAAATGAGAAATTATTTTTTTTTTAAACAAAATCTAAATAGTACACCATTCCATCGTCAAAATTAGAAAACCATAAAACAAATTAAAAGATACAATATAACATCATAAAGGAAGAAATACAACTGGGAAAGATAGTTGATCTATACTTGCTGTCTCAAACATAAAGAAAATATAGCATACATACAATATAGCACCATTACATATAGCAAACACTGAGACCTAGGCGACATATAGCAAAGGTCACAAAATATTTCAAGGGAAGGAACTTCGAGCAAGGTGAGGGAAACCAGACTCGGACGAACAACCCTTTAGATCACACTATGGAAACATAAATACCCCATCAAAATATCTACAAACTAATTTTTTTTATATAAAATTTTGTTTTAAATAAAACATACAACACATCTGAGGGGGAAAGACACAAACATAAAATACTTTTTAATTTTTTGGAAATGGGGGGGGGGCATATTTCCGGCACCCCCCCCCAAAAAAAGTGTGTTTGTGTGTGCGTGTGTGTGTTACTATACCCATTACATTACTTGCAAAATATATATGGTGCTGACATTTTCGGCAAGAGGGAGACATACCGATATTCTGCATATAATTATTTTAATGTTTGTCAGAGCGAGAGTGTTGGGGCCTGATCAGTTCAATATATTTCTCAACTGATATAGCGGGTATAATAGAGCCCCCCCCCCCCCCCCCCCCCCCCCCCCCGCCGAGTTCGCCACAGAGCGCTCGTGTAATATACGGTTTAATACAAAATCCATGATCGTGGGCAGGAATATACAAATTTTGGTCGATATACATGATCGTTGTTATCTATTCAAACGAGGGCCATGAAATACATTAGCAAATCCCTACATTATTTAAGGCAGGCGATTACGAATTATTTAAACCACATTCTTCATCTGTCACAGATTTTATAATCATTTTGAAGTGGCTGCTTTATCTCGAGGAAAACGAGCGGTAAGTGTTATATAAAACAAAATCTTAATAGCAATTTGATCACTTTTGCGTCATTTTACAGTAAGAATAGTAACAAATAGAGGATAATTTCTTTTCCTACGTTAGGCCTAATACCTGGTATGTTTCTTAGTGTGATACACACACACAAAAACCAAAACAACACCAACAACATTTTAAAAAACCCACAAAAACGAGTGGCGCGCCGAAGCCACGGGCTAAAATGTTTTTTTAAATATTTATTTATAGTATCAATCACAAATTGAAATATATCCAGTATTAGCGTTGGAAAAGAAAGTTTTATTTTTGATATATTTTTTTTAAAATTATCTCATCCTAGCGAAATACTTTCTGCAAATGACCTTAATAAAGGAAAATAATAAATTAACCTAAACCACTTTGAATGTCGACCGTAACTTGTATTTACACGGCATCATGCGCGGAAGAAAATACCAACTGAACCGGGATTTCAGACAGCAGATGAACTTGATTCATTGAAATTCATGAGCACAATCAAACAAGTGCAACAGTGAAAAAGTGGAACTATGAAAAATCGAGAATGTTAGATTTGCGGAGGATTTATTCCGAATTATTGTCTGCTAATAAAGGATTCATGTCAGTTGCTGTGTCAGGGATGCCCACACAGCACGCCGTCCAAATGTGAAGTTGCGTCGTGCTGAAAGACATAACACTGTGCCATAATTTATCTTATGTCATGTAAAGAAGCTGCTTAAATTATAGTATTTAAAATTTTCTTCATTTTGTAAGAGCTCAAGAAATTAATTCTGGTTTGAAAGACAAGATGACGGTAAAACTCAGAAGACGTAGCTGTACAGTACCGTTGGTGTTTGAGACATCATAAAAAAGGTAACTGCGTTAACTTCGCTTTTTGTTTGGTAATATGTTGGAGATCATCTTTTGCAGATCTTCTTTGAGCTTGGAGTAGCTTTTACATTCTAAACATTTTTATTTGCACTTATCTGCTTAACATGTATTGCTGGGATATCATATAGAATATGAAGTCAGTATAATGGTACTATATTTTAAATATTTGAATGATAAATTACTGATAAATGATATAATGATAAACTACAAAATAAATAATTTGCCCATTATCCAAAATATGTTAATTAAAACAAACATTGAATGTAAATTCAGATATAATGAGCAGTTGTAAGAAGTCAGAAATAACATTTTATCAATTGAACCAGTTATGTGTTATCATCATCAATTGTAAAATAAACACTTGGAGACAAGTATGCTTAAATTCTAAAATGAACACACACACACACACACACACACACACATATGGTATTTTAATTTAATACAGAAAAGGTGACATTGATATATGCAGACCAATAATTTTTTTTCTTTTTCAGATACAAATTAAAAAGCCTAATTCTGAGAGTTTCACCTACAACATTCATGATGGAAAAGGGCCACTAATTAAGAGCTGACATATGTGGAAGAAAAATACCATCCATGTTGAAAAGGGCTAGAGGTAATGTGAAAAAACATAATTTATCAATCTGAATTAACATTATTGTTGCTATTTTATCTCAACTGGTCAAAAGGCTAAGTGGGTTTATGTAATGGTCCAGAGTGTGTTATTTATTTCACATCCCTTCTGTCTTTCAACAGTAAGAAATTAGCTACTTTGGAGTCCATAGTTCTGATCAATTTGTTTATATAAAACTTGGTTTTGGGCTTAAATCAACATCTTGGATAAATCTAATAATGAGCAAAATCCAAGTTTTTTTTTTTTTTTTTTTTTTTTTTTTTTATTAACCCCGTAATAGGTTGACCACTGGGTCGGGGAACCATCCCAGGATCACCTTACAATCAAACATTTCTGGTTATCAGATAATCTAGGGATAATAAATATAATCTACAGAGAAAGTAAAAAAGAAAAAAACACACACACACACACGCATATACACATGCATATGGCCAAAATCTAGGTGACATGGCTTTTGTGATATTACAGTATTTTGTTCCTGTTTACCCTCAAGTCAGAGACAAGTTAAATGTTCATTGTTGAGGTCCATTTTTGAAGAAATTGGTCCTCTTTTTTATTTACCTTGGCAGTGTAATTTTCAATGTTCTTATGCATTGCAACTATTTGCTTAAAAGCAAAAATAGAAGGATTTTTCATATTGAATCTGCAAGTATAAATATAATATTTTGCCAAAATAAGCAGAAAATTATCCAAACTGTCCAGTTGTTCACTTCCTAAAAATGTTTCTTTTTTGGACAGATGTACAATATTTGGGCAAAAAGGTGCAAAAACTTCATTAAAACGGTACCAAAACTGTGAAGTAATACTGCAGTCATAAAAGAGATGCTCAATACTTTCAGTTTCACTCTTACAGAAAGTACATTTGTTGTCATCAAATATGTTAATTCTTTTAAGAATATCATTAGTAGCGATTATTCTATGGATTAATTTAAAGTTAAAAGAGATCAACTTGGTATCCTTGGTACAGCATTTTGCCCGGCTATATATATCAGACCACTCCTCACTACTTATATTTTTATTTAATACTTGCATCCAAGTTTCTTGCTTCGCAGTGTGTTGCCTTTTAGCTTCCTGTCAAAGATCTTTGTAAATAAACTTGAGTGAATCTTGTTTTCGCAAGTTCGTTATTTTATCATCCTGCTTATCAAAATTATTATGTACTAGGTGGTTTTTTATGGCATCTTTCCATGCTTTAGGAATTCAGCAAAATCCAAGTATATACACGAGGTGATCATGTATAAGATTAGTTGAGTTCTTTTAACCAACCTAAAAGCCATACTTCCACAATATAGACAAAAATCATTAAGTTGTCCTCGAAGTTTGATGAGTGTTAACCATTAATAATAATAAAGTGATCTTTCACCTGACTGAGCATGTTACCACCGCATGCAGTATTTATGCATATAGTGCAGTTTTTACTAAATTTAGAATACATGCTTATATAAATGAGATCTAGATTGAAGAAGTGAAGATGCATACAAATACACGAGGTTATAACCACTACTGCTGATTCAAGTTTGATCATACTTGGCCATTGCGCTTCTATAGTCAAGCTTCACAATGATGCTTATTATGAGTGTGATAAAGGTATGTTAATGAAGTGACCTTGCATCTGATTGGCAGAGTTTCTTACGACTTGCACAACAGTGTTTATGGTCAAATTTAGATCTGACTTGTTTAATTATTTGCTTGTATGTCTGAGGCTGTAAGCAAATTCTATGCAAATAATGTGGTGGTTCTACATCTCACTCGCCATTCTTGCTACTGCTCTTAAAACTATTTCTCATTAATTTTATCAGACTTGGTAAATAGATTTATCTCATCAAGATATAGCAAAGGAGCAATTTTGTAAAAAAAATATTCATTCATATTAAACTCAAATTCTGCATCTGATTGGTTGACCTTGCAAATACTATAAGGGCTCTATTTCTGACAAAATGATTATTTTGATCTAATGTAGCAGAAATGCTTATATGATCAAAACATCTAACATATTTGATAACAAATAAGAAATAGTTTTTCATGTAAATTTGATAAACATTGATAAATCGGTTCATATCATTAAAAGCTTGGAAGAGTTTGATTACATGCGAGACCTTCACATATTAATCATGCTTTATTTAGAGAATTATTTTTGTCAGGATTTAGTAAAATAGGTAAAATCAGTATGGACTGGTTTTGTTATGTACAGCAACACTAGTTGTTTACTGAGTACTGAGGGAATTGGAGTAAGGCAAGGGTACATTGTAGTAGGTAACCTGGTTGACTTGATAACAGGATTGTAACACAAACATTTTTATCAGGAGTCTATCATACATACCATTGATTCACTGCAGATCCTGCCCCCATTAGTTACCTTTTAATACATAAAGCATTTGGGTTTTTTATGTCACAAATCCCATAGGGATTAAAATTAACATCATAGGTCTCACTGGATAATTTTGTATTTTGACATACACCTAATTTTTAAGGTAGAAGGCATGAACCTAATTATCACAAGCCTAGCATTTCTAAATTCACACATAAGCTAAATCTACAATGTGGTTTAGATTTACTTTGAGTTAGGCATGGAAATAGGTTGGCTTGTTAGTGACTGCCTGTCACAGTTAGATGAGCATTGGAGATCAAATGCTTGATCTGCAAATGAGCTGCTGACCTTGATGTGTGTCTGCTACAGAGGCAAATATAAAAAAATCTAGATGGTTGAGGGTTGATGAAAAAAGTATGCTAATTTGTTATAGTACTAGTGAACTTTATTCATGCATAAGCCACATACTGATTCTTTTAGCTGCCTTGTCACAGAAAAATATTGAAAATAGCTATTTCTTGTCAAAAATGAATGTAAAATTTAGGAGATGGTGGCAGTGATGGTTCAGTATAGAAATCAATAGCTGCATCAGGAATTAACCTGATTACTGCAGTCAAAATCTCACATGTATGCTTTCTACAAAAATCATTAGTTTGTTTTTGTTAGTATCTTCAGTGTAAAATTATTCTCATTTTTCTGTAATTGGTCATTGTCGGATGAAAATTCACCAGATAAACTGTCCAGTGAGACCATAAAATACACAGTTAGAAAATAAAATAAATTTATTCTAGAAAGAAATATTGCATGCAACTCTGTGACACAAATGAAATTAATGAGAAAACACTTAAACAAATGGCTAACATTACTCATCTGGCTTATATAACTTAACAGTTGGCCATTTCACTGTGGAGTAGTCAGGTATATCTAGTATTGTAAGAACAGAGCCTAAACAGTAATCTCAAAACTTTTATCAGATCAATTGCATACCTAGGTTTGGAAAGTATTACATGGGAATTATGTTAATTTTTAAAGATCAAAATGTACCTGCATGTTTTGACCCTACCAGAACCAAACTAAAAGCTCAAATGTGTGCAGTGCTTTTTGCTCGTCACAACATAATTGGGATTATAACTGCTAACCCTACCCTCTAGCACACATTTAAGATCTTTAGAGTTTTTAAATACAGCCTTCTAATTATATAAGTTTCATTACATTGGTTAATAATTAGTCACATGTGATGATACTTGTAACTAATCAAACCACAGCCACTGAGAGCAGACTAAGCACTGATATTTATGTGGTACAGTGGCAATATACAGTCCGTCTGCTGCACATTTAGTTACCTGCCCATTAAACTGACAACACATGAAACAAACTGGACAATTCTGAAAGCCTTGAATTTGACTTTATTTATCTGTATGGTAGAACAGAACATGAGTTGAAAAGCTTTTAATGAAAGACCTTGATATCAAACCTAATAATAACTGCAGGAGTTATATTATGGATAATTAACCATTCTCTCAGTTTCAAACTGGGCATTCCATCCCATGGGGTTCTAAATGTAAACCAAGTGTAACTGATATCCTAATGAACTGTAAAGACCATAGCAGCACAACAGCAGGGGGCCAGATATGTCCAGATCCAGGAATCATAGACCAGTTTCAAACTGATAATGAGCCACATAAAAATGACACATCTGCTAGAACTTATGTGATGAAGATAACTTAAACTGCATTATTATTAATCCTCCTCCTCCACATCATCATAATTGAGATGCATCATATATGTTTTATTGTAAAATAGTTTATGCAACATAATTCAGTGAAGACCTTTACTGCCAATTTACCAGTGAACCATTTGTTTCAATGAACATATTTTATGTTGTAACAAGGAGCATCATTTAAACATTATGATACACTTATCATACCTGTATATGAAATCTTAATACTAACACTTATACTTGCAATACTACTACTAATAAAAACACCTGCACTGATAATTTGATTATGTTCAATTGGACTTGTATCTAAATGATCACCAGCTGTATGAAAAGACATATTTTAATATATAGATATTGGATGGAATACTAGTTACCACAATTGAATAGTCATATGATAAATGATATATTATTATTTTAAACAATTTATATTTGCAGTGAAACATACTTTTACATTATCTTCCCATAAATTTCATTTATAGAGCAGTATACTCTGCATTCATTAAATTACTGAAATGGTTAATAATACAACAACAAATACTGCAACTTCCAGAACCACAAAAATCAAAAGATATAAACAAAAACTTCCCTACATGTATCAACAGTTGTCACTTTATAGACAGAACCATGAAGATTTAGGACAGGATGTTAACAAATTAGGTATTCAAGTTAAAAAGAAAAAAATACCAAGTAAGCTTACTACCAAAAAAATCAAACATTAACAGTGAATTTTAGTACATTCCCAGGAAATAGAATATATAATTTTTCTTAACTTGATCTGATACATCTTAAATCTATAGAAAATGATTCATATTGTATGACTAAAATATTATGTAAACAAAAATTCCATCACTTTTTTCAGATGCAACATGCATACCCCAACCCATCCTTCTTGATCATAAAGTATACCAGCATTCCACTATAAGATGGGGAGCTGTAGTTGCTCAGTGGTTAGCTTTCTGGACCTGTGAAATAAGGTAGGTTCAAATTCTACCATCGGACCAACCTGGGTTAGCTACCATGGTGCGTCCTTGGGCAAGGCACTATACTTAAAGTGCCTTGGCACGAAATAACTTACTTGTGTTGCTTTACCATAAAAAGCCAAACCAAACACAAAACAACAACTTTAAAATATGAGTTGTGTCACTACTAAGTAAAGGAAAATCATACTGAAGAAATGTTTTTGTTAATACAATTTAATGGATCTAAAAATCTCTTTCTTCTGCAGGAGTTTAAAATGTTAAATTAAAAAGGTCATGGTACACATTGCTTTGTTCGTACACATCAGGCTCCGTATCCCATATCCAGCTAAAATTTTCAGTAGAGTCTGAATAAAAAATATTTTAATCTGGATGATAATATTCTTTCTCCATTCATATATTACACCAGCAAGATTGATCCAGATAAGATTACATTTTACTATAACACTGATGATGAGTATGCCTCATAACAACTGACAAATGTGGAGAGAATGGAGTTAAAATGAACTCTGATTTCTTTTCAGCCATAACACAAGATGATCATTTATTATGAAAAAACCTGAATAAAGTTGGAGTTCATAACCATGACAGTCTTGATATAATATAAATTCAATATATTATTGTTGTCTTGAGGTATAGTTCTGTATATTACAATCTCACACAAGATCAGGGTATATTTTAGTACCATACAGTTAGTTCAGGATTGTATTAATACCTATTCTGGTGAATGAAAACTGAATAAGTTTTACTATTTTGGAACCAGTTGCAATAAAGTTCACTACACAAGAGAAAATATGACTTTACTGTAATATCTAAAATGTAAAATCTGCAAACAGAATACTCGCTTGACTTTACACTTCAACTATATCATAATATTTATTTGAAATGAATTTATACAAATGGCATTAAATTGGGTTTCAGGCTGGTAATGACAATGGTCACACTGACTTAGACCCAGGGTGGGCAACCTTGTGACCAATTGCCACAAGTGGCAAATTGGCCATGTAAGTTTGGCTCAGTTGTGGCATCGTATGATGTTTTTCACTTCTCATTCGCCACACCTGTGGCTACATTGAAAAATAGTTTGCCCACCTCAGACTTAGACAACTAGTAAATTATGAAAGAAAAATGTCATTAAATTATGCTTTTCTGGATTGCTAGATTAATAAGTTATTGTTGACTTGAAGTTAGAATATTATGTCAGTGAAGATAACACTCACAGTGACTTTGACATTTTGAGCTTTTTGTGAAGACATTGGAATTATGTGTGTGAAGTGCTAGATTAAGTGTGTGTGTGTGATTTGGATTTGTTACATTACAAAAAAATGTAATGTAATTTAAAAAATTACTAGTTTAAAAAAACCTCAATCATATCATGGATTAAGTAATGATTAAATTGTATTGCAAAGATCAAATCAGCAAGGATAACACTCACAATGACTTGGGTATTCTATATCCCTAAGAACATTTTTGGACCTATACTGTATAAGAAATTGAATCATGTATTGCAGCATAAGAAAAATTTCTCAGGCATGGAATTAGAGTCTTAAATACAGAAAATCAGTACATACACGTGTTGGTATGTGAAGATAACACTCACTTGACAATATAGCCAAGTTCTTATAACAAATGATATAACTATATGTAGTTTGCTTGTAAAATAAGTTAGGAATGAATATTAATTATATAATTTAGAATAGAGAAAAGCACATTAAATTCCATCAATAAATATTTTGTGCTTAAATAAAATCTTAAACAAAAATGTACAAGTCCAAAATATTTTGTTTTAGTGCTATGTCTTACTACCCAAATAACGGCCATGTATATGTGTTCCAATGTCAATTGTCATCGGAATGAGTAGTCCAAGTTTCAGGAATAGCTCACACACTTGGCAGCCTATATCGACACTCTTCCACTAATTTATGTGTAATTAATATACTTACAGTGCTGTCTTTATCCTGGTGGAGTGAAAATATGACACTAGCAAATGGACACATTTTCATGTTCCATTGACATACATTTGAATTTGTTGCAATGCAATGGTAGTCGAGGTACGCCAAAGTTTGTTTAAGTAGGTTCATGTGGGGAATATGTTTCTTGAATGAAACAAAACATTGCTTACAGTTCCAATAGGCAAAACATATTTTTATTTGTTTCCTTAAAGAATAATGTTTCAGCTTAACCCGATTTTGGCATTCCTGACTTTCATCGCTTTCCAGCCAACTGAAATGTGGGCCAACAAAACTTGAAAACAGGTCCGGTTCTTTTGTGAGAATTTGAATTTATTAGAGAAAAGACATCAGGATAAGTGAAGTCTGACAAAAACATTATAACTTTACTTTGTAGAAATGCATTGTTATTGGTTACCAGTTGTGTGTGATATTTCAGAAAATTTGACTTTCATTACACTGTTAGTCGACATCAAAACGCTCCACACAGCACCCTTCGTTAGGCAGTAAGACCCATCAGCCCCCCAACAAATATATTGGGTGATGTGTCTTATGTTATCGGACTAGTCCAAAATATTGCTTAAAGTTTCTAAACTATATACAGAACAGTAAGAAACAACTTAAAAAAATAAATAACTTTTAAAAAAGCTCATAGTAATTGCAATATTAGTTAGAAAGCTGCTGAGCTGTCTTCATACATGCAGCCCACAACACCTTATATACTTATGACATATTGCATAAAAACCCCAGCTTGTTAGAACCTTTAAACAAACATGGGACTTAGTATCGCAAAAGTACATTTAGTAAATCTGCACAATAATTATATTTAAAAAATTACCAACTTAATAGTTTACACATTAGTACCTAATGATTTTATAGCCAAGAAGAAAAAAAGTTGATTTCTAGTGGTACATGCCATGTTTACTGCTGCTGCTCATAGCAAGAGTTCGAAACCTGTGTTAAGCTATGCACTTTTACAGTATGATCGAGATACACCACATGACAAGATTAGTCAGCATGTGTTTGTATCAAGTGAAATAAAACAGAGAAAATCAAAACTTAAACACAGTGACATACAGAAACTTAATATTGGTATAAACACATTGAGAGTAGTGAAGTGGGACGATATAGCGTCAATGGGAAATTTAACATTGTGGAAACCCCTGGGATGATATAGCATCAAGGGGAATTTAACATGGGAATATGGGACTGTTTAGCGTCAAGGGGAATTGAACAGGGTGGGACTGTATAACGTCAAGGGGAATTTAACATGGGCAAAAAAAAAAAAAAAATCTTGAGCCTGTTGAGCGTCAAGGGGAAATGGAGCAGGGTCGGGACCCTATTTTAATAAGGTCCCGACCTGATGGGTCTATGGAAATGGAACAGGCGAAAATTGAAACAGGGAGGGGTCTCTATTTTTTATTTTTTTTAAAACAAAAAAAAAAATAAAAAAAGGGTAGGCAGTGAAAGTCAAGATCTTTTCGAGACCTATGAGTGGCCCTGAAAAGGGCCTTTGGGTTTATGTTAATATGCCCTTAACATAAAGGGCATCTGTGACTTCTTCTTGTCCTTAGGCTTCGCCTGACTGCAGGATCATAGACTAAAACTCTTTTGAGACATCCTTGCCTCTCCACATAGATCCTACGTATTAATAGGCTGGTATCTGTCCTATGGACAACTGTCCACTTGGATCGGACGTACATCGGTATGTCTGTCCTGAACATCATCGAAGACACAAGCATAGAAGATTGAACGTTGGTCCACATTTTGAGGCGCCGAGAACAGGTGAAGGAATGCAGTGAACTACACTTATTTATAGGGAGAGGAAGGATTGAAACGGAGTTCACTGACCAATCCAAACACGCCCACATCCAATCCGAAGAGAGCAGTCTGTGACGTCATGTGGTCTATATAGATTTGCTAGCACCTGTGTGCAGTCAATTCATGCGACAGTTTTTCAACATGACGGAAACTCAGAAAACGATAAATTGGGGTGCACCAGCTGTGGAGACTACCCAAGGGAAACCGGACTTACTTTCAGAAGAGGTGAATTGGGATTTTGTGGATTTTCTTACCTCGCAAGAATTTGTTCCGGAACCTTCATCACCTTCTCCTTCATTACCACACGTGGAGAAATTTAGACAGAGACAGAAAGAAGAATTGGAGAAATTTATACAACAGCAAAAGGAAGCGGAACAAGCTTTTCTCCTACAGCAACAGCAGCAAAAAGAAGAGGTAAGAAAAAAACAAGAAGAAGAAGAAGCAGCAGCAAAGAAACAAGGGTGTGAAAATCAAATGGTCACGGTACTGTTAGACATTTTAGCGGAGTTAAGAAGTCTGAAACAAATGTTATCAGACTTCTTTATTACGACCAAAGAGAATACGACCTTCCCGAGCTAAACACTCCAACCCTGTGACTAAGCCTCCCGTGCCACCCTTAGTGATTTCAACCAAATCATCATCATCAACACTACGCAGTCCAGAAGTAGGCCTTGGCCGTGGCAAAGGCTTAAGGCAGTTAAAGTTGATTGCTTAAACTCACCCCTACACCAAAAAAGGCCCTTTTCAGGGCCACCCACGTCTGTCGAAAAGAGATAGACTTTCAATTGCCAACATCCATTCAAACTATAAAAAAAAAACATTTTACCTCTGTAGTACGTGTGTATGAGTGTGTGAGTGTAGGTTCTTATTTTAAAATCAAAACCCAAAGACACTTACCTTTTAATACCTAATTTATTCTTTTATAAATATTTACAATCCAATTCACAATTCACAACAGAGCACTTTAAAAAGTTCATAAACTTCTTCTGTCTCATTGTTCACTCTCTGAGTTTTTTGAATTTCTTCACCACCACAGTCTTTTCCTCCTATTCCTCCTCACTTTCTTCTCTTCTTCTTTTCTTCTCCTGTTTCTTTTTCTTCACCTGTTTTCTTCCTCTTCTTCCTCTGAAGAATCCCTCTCTTCTTCTGACTCCTTGTTTCTTTTTTGGGCAATCTGGAGACCAGTGTCCTTTTTCTTGACAATAATAACAGGTATCTTGACTTTTGTCTTTTCTAGCCCCTTTTTTTCTTTGTTGACGGTCTGGACACTCTGAAGACCAATGCCCTTTCTTCTGACAGATATAGCAAGTATCTTGACTTTTATCTTGAAAGGAAGGAGAGTAGTCCCTCGGCTGGTCTGAAGAGAATTTTTGGATGACCCCTCGCAAAGCTCTGATGAAACGTTCGATCTGGGTAGTCTCTTCCATCGTTGTGCTCGGTTTGAGAGTGAAATGAATAGTGAAAGGACAAGACACATACCCTTTTATATACGCTGGTCTGCTATGACTATAAATTAGTCCATGGTGTTTAAACTTTAGTCATTTGACTTTTTGCTATCAAGATGAAACGATCCAATTCATTTGAGAAGAAGGAAGAAGAAAGTAAGAGGCAGAAACGTGCTTTATCGCCTCGTACCAGGGCTGAAGTCTTGGCACAAATTCATGCCAGTGATTTTGAAGAGGACATGAGTGAACCAGAATCCAAACCCTCTAAACAAAGTTCACCACCCTTAGTCAACCGTGAAAAGTACTATTCCATTCAAGAGACGGAAGAGCATCCCTCTAGAAAATTTAGAACTACAGCTTACAAATACACGGTGAAGTTTAAAGATTTCAAGTCCGAAGTACTGTTAGAGAAAGCAGAAGGGTTCATCACCGAGATGTGGATTGAAATGCTCAGCATGTTTGGCCTCTCCACCCTGTCTGAGCGAAGGACAAGAACGAGTGCATTGTTCAACTGGTCTGCGCACGTTTGTCAGCCCTGCCTGTTACCAACAACATTTGAAGATGCAAGGTTCACAGAAGAAATGTGCTTGTCAGCTGCTGAGATTGTGCCGTACCTGTGGACAAGGCATACTTACCAATAATGCCAAGGCACACCTGTGTCGAGGAAAGAAAAAATGTCACATTTGCTGCCACATCGTGGACTTGGAACACGAATGCTATGTGCAAAAATACCAACCCCAACCAGAGAAAGAGATCGGTCACAAGAAGAAAGGCAATTTCATCTTTTTCGATTTTGAATGCATGCAAGAGACTGGTATTCACATTCCTAATTTCTGCGTGGCTCATCGAGCGTGCGAGAAGTGCATTCAAGAACCTATTTTCAGTCATTGCCTTCACTGCAGCAAGATTTCTGGAGGACGTGAAAAAATCTTTCGAGGACCGAACACGCTAGCTGATTTTGCTCGATGGGTCTTTCACCCCATCGACAAGACGTGGATCCAAGAGGACATCGAACGTTACGGAGATTGTCATCGTCATGCCACAGTGATGGCTCACAATTTCTCCGGATACGATGGACAGTTTCTTCACAGATACTATACAGAACATGGCATCGAACGTCCTAAAGTCACTTTGAATGGAGCCAAAATCATTTTCATGCAAGTGGGACAAGTACAGTTTAAAGATTCGATGAGTTACTTAGCCATGCCTTTGAGTCGAATGCCTAAAACGTTTGGAATGACAGAAATGGCTAAAGGGTGCTTTCCACACTTTTTCAATACGGAAGCCAATCAACACACCGTTCTACCCCATTTGCCTGAGGCTCACTATTACGACCCTGACAACATGCGTACCGAACAACGAGAAGCTTTCTACGCTTGGTACCAGGCTCACGCCTCTGACCCTTTCGACTTTCAGGAAGAAATGCTAAAGTATTGTCGTTCCGACGTGGACATTTTACGGTGTTGCTGTGGAAAATTTTGAGAACTGTTCATGGAACACGGAGGGGTCGATCCTTTCAAAGAAGCTTGCACCATTGCCAAAGCATGTTCCTTAGTGTACCGGCAATGATTCATGCCTGAAAACACCGTGGCTGTCATCAGTCCTCAAATAACCAACTATGTCAAACGTCAATACTCGGTCAAAGCCCTACGCTGGTTACATTACTTGTGTGACAAGGAAGACAAATGGATTCAGCATGCCCGCAACGGAGGGGGTGAAAAGACCATCAGAATGCATTCGGTCGATGGTTGGGACTTAGAAAACCCCAAGATTGTGTACGAGTTTAAAGGTTGCTTATTTCACGGATGCCCCATCTGTTACCCTGACCGTGGCACTAAAAATCAGTTTTTACAATGAACCATGGAAGACTTGTACCAGGCCACATGTCAGCAACGCCTAAAGTTAGAACAGGAAGGATACTAAGTGGTGGAAATGTGGGAACACGAGTACCATCACCGTTTGAAAACCGATCCAGAGTTTAAACACCTCGTGGAAAGTTACCAGTTCATGGACCCCCTGAACACGAGGGATAGTTTGTACGGAGGAAGGACCAATGCCACCAGTTTGCTGTACCAAGCCGACGAAGAGAAAGGAGAAGAAATCAAATACTTGGACGTGTGTTCACTGTATCCCTACGTGTGCAAATATTGTCGCTTTCCTGCAGGGCACCCACAATTGTTGACGGAACACATCGATTTGAAAAACATTCGACAATATGAAGGCTTGATCAAATGTAAAGTTTTGGCTCCCACTGACTTGTACCATCCCGTTCTACCTCACCATTGTCAAGACAAACTGATGTTTCCTTTGTGCCGTACTTGTGCTGAAACGTGCAACCAAGACCAGCCTAGTCAGCACACCCAGGAAGAACGGGCCTTGACGGGGACGTGGGTCAGCGTAGAATTGTTCAAAGCTCTGGACATGGGATACCAACTGTTAGAAGTGTATGAAATTTGTCACTTTCCCAAGACAGAACAATACAACAAGGGTGACCCCACTCAGAAAGGCATTTTGGCAGACTACGTGGATGCCTTTTTGAAACTAAAGCAAGAAGCCAGTGGTTATCCGTCCTGGTATCACACTCCCGAAGACCAAAAGACATTCAAAGAGAAATACTGGGCACAAGAAGGCATTACTTTAGATCACATCGAGAAAAACAAAGGCAGGCAATCGTTTGCCAAAGTGATGTTAAATTGCTTGTGGGGTAAAATGGCACAACGACCGTGTTTACCCAAGAATATTTGACAGAACCTTCCTGCTACTTCCAGACGATTCACAACAAAACTAAATTCATCAAACACGTGGACGTCGTTCGCGAAGATTTGATCTTAGTCAATTACGAAGAAGATCTGGACTTTGTAGAAGCCGATCCTTTTGGAAATGTCATCATTGCAGCTTACGTGACAGCTCATGCTCGCTTAAAACTGTACGAAGCTTTAGAACTGTTAGGGGAACGCGTCCTGTACTTTGACACGGATAGTTGCATCTACATCGATCACCCGAGTCAACAGCACTCTAACATCGAAGGAGACCGTTTAGGAGCCTGGACAGACGAGCATTCTGACGACAAGATTCTAAGTTTCGCCAGTGGCGGTCTTAAAAATTATGGCTACGAATACTGGGACAAACAAGGAGAAGTGCACACGAAGTGTAAAGTGAAAGGATTGACTCTGAATTATCGTACCAGTCGAGTGGTGAACTTTGGCGTATTGAAAGAAGCTTTGCAGTCTAGAGAAGATGAACACTTTAAAGTGACCACCTATCAACCGAACAAGATTGTACGTTTACCCACTCACCACATCGTCAGTCGACCCTTGGAAAAAGTCTGTCAAATCGTGTATCAGAAGCGAGTGCGGCTTCCCAATCACTTTATATTGCCATATGGACATGTCGGTATAAAACATTGGTTGTAAGTGGATAGCCACTCACCAGAAGCATGACTACGCCACAGCAAGAATCAAGTGAGAAACCTGATGAGAACTCCAAGTTCAAACCCTACCATTTTCCAGTCTTCTTACCTGACTATTGTGATTGTGCCCGTCGATTGGACACATTTCAGAAATAGTTTACGGATAGGGAAGGATTACCTTCTTCGCATGTTTTAGCTAGAACAGGATTTGTCTACTTGGGACCTGAGTCAGGATTGGGATACGAAGTACAGTGTTTCGCTTGTGGACTGAAGTTACGAATGGATCTATGTATCTATAAAGGTTCAGCTATTCTGGAACACACTCGATGGTCTTTGCACTGCCCTTACCTTTCTATGGCCTTTCCACCCATTACACTACGGTACAATTATGACGGTACCTTAGAGACAGTACCTTCAAAAACTAGATATAAAAAAGGAACGATGTACAAGCTTGAGACTGCATTGTGACTAGTATAAAAAGGGGCTATGGTCAAGATCGATAGTTCATTGTGACTACCAAGACCAAGCGAACAAGATGAATCCTTTCAGAGAAACACAAAACAAGTTCAGAAAGGCACAATTCAAGTTTGGGGCTTCTGAAGTGGAATGTGATTGTGAGCCTTGCGATGGGAACGATGCTGTACGCTGTGACCTTAGCGATGCCGTAAAGCATCATGAGAACTTTGTTCTCACTACCCCTCTCATGGAAAGTGATGCTGTGCGTGTCAAACCTGAGGGATGCGAAAGCGATGCTGCTCGTCCTCTTGGACACTTTACTGGGTTTCATTTTAAATGTGGATGTTCACCTTCACGTCTACCCCCCTACGGATGTCATCCAGACTTGAGCAAACTCCTGTCCATGTCACCCAGCCCTCATCGAAACGAACCTGTGAAAGACGAATATTCGTTCCCTGTGTGTTTGTTGGAATACTGCGACTTTGAAAATCGTCTTCAATCATTCAAAGGAAAATGGCCTAAGTATCTGGGAGGACCGATCCCCAAAGAATTAGCCAGAGCCAGATTTTTCTACTTGCACGAAGGGGATAAAGTCAAGTGCTTCAGTTGCGATGTGTCACTTCACCACTGGGAACCACAAGATTCGGCCTGTCTAGAACATGCTCGTTGGTCACCGAATTGTCATTACTTACCCTTAGTGGGACCGAGAAATTGAAGTAACTTACCATGTCATTAAAGAAGAAACCAGATTGGTTAGGAGTCAAATGTTGGACATCATCGAGACCAGTATTTAAACTTCATTTCAAAAACGATATTGAATCATTACCTAAAGAACTGCAAGAGAAGATTTACAAGGAAGTTTGGCAGGGGCTTGCCAGAGTGAAATCTCAATGGATAACTGTAGAACTTTTATTCCGAGAAATTCACAAGAGATAAGTGAAAAAAGTCAACCAGTGTGTTAGATTTCTCTGGGTCAAGGGTGCATTCATACTATTATATCGCTTTAGACCGTTTACATCAAAAGAGTTCAATGAGATTCTTGAACGTTACCCTGAATGGCAGTGGTCTGAAATTACTTACTATGTGGATTACTTTTGCTCTAGGAGAAGATTGTGAATTGTACGTTTTAAGTGATGATCTTGGTAATATAAGATTTTAGTCTTAGGGGGATGTTTTCCTTCAGGTCTGCGCTTTAACTATAAGAACCTACAGTATTCGTCATTCAGACCGTGTGATCGACGAGAGAATCTAATCCGAAACCGGCTAAGCAATGAAATTATCTAAATTACACTAATAAATACTTACATAAAATATATATATATATCAAATTTGGACCAATGGCGAAGACAAGGATTCGGTCTCCCCGAACTCTCCATTTATGAGAGGCGAGTGTGATCGACGAGGGAATCTAATCCGAATCTAGCCAAAAGTATTACAAAATAAATACACTCACAAAACAAGTACCAAATTCTGAACAATAGAAAAACTCATTTTATCAAAACTAGCCCACTGACTGATAAAACTCTACAAACAAATATCATTAAATTAAAAAACACCTAGTTCAAATACCAGGAAGAAATATACAGGGGGTGGGTGGTGGGAAAAACAAAACAAACCTTCTCCACTTCTCCTAACTTAATACTCACCTAACACCCTAACTAACAGCTCCAAAAGTCTATCTTCTACATAGGTGACAGCTAAGACAAAAACTAGGTATAACCATATAGTCCCAAAATAGAACGTAAAAGGTGGTCGCAAGAATAGACCATCAGGGATCCCCCGTATTAAGACCCTAAACTTACACATATAAGGTAGTCAAAAAAACCCAACGACTATCGGGCCCGGTGGCACAATGCTGCAAATATAACAAATATATAGAATACCACCCCAAAAATTACTTGTATAAGGTAGTCAAAAAAAACCAGTGACTATAGGGCCAGCAGCACAAGGCTGCAACCAAAATTTACAACTAGATAATTAGGACCCAAAAACAATTACTCAGTAAGATGGAAAAAACACCAACTCCATCCAGGGCCAGCAGCACAAGGCTGCAAAACCAATCGACAAATACTGTCACCTAAAAGCTAACATCGACCTCAATAGACTCTATCTCTCTTAAAAACAGCACAGAGTTTTTATGATTCAAAATTCCAAAGACGGAAATTTAGAACAAAAATACCCTGGATCGGAAAAACCCTGCTAACCTGTGGCAAGACAACTCCGCCCGAGCCTGACCACTTTCGCCCTTTGCGACGGACAGACATCAAAACACATACGTGCAGTGCACGCATCATAAATTAAAAATACGGACTAGATCGGGTCCAATCCCACTAGTCGCTAACCAATGCAAATGAATGACAGAGTGTGTGCTGGGTCCAATCCCACTCAAACAAAACATAGGCCTTACAATCAGATCGATGTGTACACAAAAGTACCTTGACCTGACGGCCCAATCAATTAGTGTTCTGTGAACACAGATATGCCTGGAGGAAGTGGCTCCATTCCTTCCTCCAAGGAGTAATCAGTTAGGTGCCTGTGGCATCATAAACCAGTGGTACATGCTCAATGCGAAGCGCACGCCACTATAATTCAACTCAACAACAACAACAATCGTTCAGACCATTCCACGGAATAAACAAAGAAGATGGAGGTGACAAAATTATTCAATCTATTAAGAGATATCTATTTTTGGATAATGGATGTTGAATATGTTGTAGGAAGAATAGAAAAGGAATGGAGTGATGGAAATAGGCAAGACTTGTTAACTATTCAAGTCAGAGGACTAAAGGTGGCCGGAGATCTCATCGCAGGGATGATAGAAGAAGAAGTCAACAAGTCAAGCGGATTTACTGATCCACCTTATGTCAGAGTGGGAAGTTTGAAGGAAGCACTGGACCATGTCATCCAAGTCGGGTGCTTCCTGGAAAAAGTATTGTATTGGATGGAGTGGTGATACGTAAAATGGGGGTTCGACCAGTTGACAAAAATGGAAGAAGTAATGACGAAAGTGCTGACGGAAGAGGTAAAGAACATCAAAGAAAAGTGATCTAAGGAAAGAAAAGAAGAAGAAAATAGAAAGAGAAAAAAAAGCTTTGAGAAACTCAACAATAACTGGATAAGAATACAGGAGAAATTCCGAGTGATAGGTCATCCTGACTGGATGCCTGAGTCAGAAATAAAGAAGAAGATGACAGGAATATTGGTAAAAGTTAGAAGATGGTTGAAGAAGTGGAAGAGTTAGAAGAAGAAGAAACCCAAAGGCCCTTTTCAGGGCCACTCATAGGTCTCGAAAAGATCTTGACTTTCATTGCCTACCCTTTTTTTTTCTTTTTTTTTTTTGTTTTAAAAAAAATAAAAAATAGAGACCCCTCCCTGTTTCAATATTCGCCTGTTCCATTTCCATAGACCCATCAGGTCGGGACCTTATTAAAATAGGGTCCTGACCCTGTTCCATTTCCCCTTGATGCTCAACAGGCCCAAGATTTTTTTTTTTTTTTTTTTTTGCCCATGTTAAATTCCCCTTGACGCTGTACAGTCCCACCCTGTTCAATTCCCCTTGGCGCTAAACAGTCCCATATTCCCATGTTAAATTCCCCTTGACGCTATATCGTCCCAAGGGTTTCCATAATGTTAAATTTCCCATTGACGCTATATCGTCCCAGGGTGGTTTTTAATGGTAAGTCCCATTGATGCTATATCATCCCACTTCACTACTATTGAGTATATATTTATAAATCTGAAATGGTTAATTAAAAATAGTTATTAGTCAAATTAACAAGGATGCCAGTTACTAGCTTTGATACTCTGTTTTTGTTAACTGAAAACATGTAGACTCAAGCCACATCTATAATGATAATTTCTGGCACTTTCAAGGCTGATATAGCCCTTTCATTAAAACCTGCAAACATTTTTGACAATTTTATCTGCACACATTGCTGTACATTTTATACACATCTGACTTGCCAGTATTTCTCCCAGCCATTGAGCTACCATTGGCAGAAGAGATCTTTTTGCGAAAAATATTTCCAAATCAAATCCTGTTTGGTTACTTGTAAATCGACATGGAATAGCACAACCCTAGCACAAATATTACTATCCCTACTTCGTGGAGACATTGAGGCTATGACATTGTAGCTACTCAACCTTCTGTCCTATGACCATTTTGAATTTTGCGCTAGATATGGCTGTTACCAAATACCGGTGTCTAAACAGTACATAGGTGCTTTCTGGAAAGATTTGCATGCAGTAAGATTGCACATCAGATCCACAATATTTCCATCAATATCAACACAGATTGGAGGGGGGCCTTTGAAATTGTTTCTACATATTTAAACAGGTTTTCAATGAATTGTTGCTTTTTGTTTTTATTAGCAGGTATTTATACATTTATAAAATGAGTGTCCTGTATCACAATATGTATCAATCTTCCTGCAAAAAAGTTTCCCTTGTTTTTTTGCTCCCAAGTTACTCCCATTTTATTCTTGATAAAAGTAGCTACCCCTCCCCTTACATCTCCTTATAATCATTCACAATTATAACCCCATTTAATTTTTCCTCATATGAAGTTATTAGTTCTTTAGTCAACTTATTATGTGTTTCTTGTATGAAAATCATATCATAATTTGTCTTGTTGTTTAGTTTAATTATTTTTTCCCTATTTGTTCAGTTTAAATTTGCTGAGGCTATATGAAAGTTTTTTATATCCATTTTCGCCTCTCCACCAGGTTGTCGCATTTTTGGTTATACATTAAGTATTATTAGTTTTAATTTAGAATTGAAATATCACCTAGGGGATCAAATAGTAATTTATTAGTCAACATGTAGACCCACTCCATGACCTTCTTGAATCTGTAACCCAGAAATTCCGATTAACTATGCATCTTTTAGAATCATACAATACATTATATAAAATATGGTAATGTATACCTTAAAACAATACTGCATTTTAATCCAAGTTTCCAATTTTGCAAGAAGTTGTCCTGCACATGCAAAATCATCTGCTACCCAATATGTAAACTTGTCGCCAGAACATAAATTCTCAAAAAATTCCCCAGCGTATAGTCTGTTTCTAAATTCTTTAGTAATTTTCCCCCATCAACAAGACGCAAACACATTGCATCCTATTTCATTGTTGTTTCTCTTCCACATAATAGCTTATTTTTTATAAAATGTTAAACTTTACTAATCTTTTTTCAAGATCACTTTAGTTTGCAAAAATATATCTTGTCATTTATTGGCATTCTGCATTGAATTTTGTAAACTAGCTATAAACCTGACCTAATTACTCAACTTAACTGCTGACAGAAACAGTCTACAGTAAATGTATTTCATTTCTATAGCTCGATGGATAAACATTACATCTTTTAAAGCTGTGCACAGAATAGGCCGACATATCACGAGTCAGGAAAACATGGGGGTGGTATCCCCTGTGTCCAAAATTAATATCATTTTGAATAGAATATTCTAGTGACAATTGCC
Source organism: Sinohyriopsis cumingii (assembly GCA_028554795.2). NCBI lineage: Eukaryota > Metazoa > Mollusca > Bivalvia > Unionida > Unionidae > Sinohyriopsis > Sinohyriopsis cumingii. The sequence goes on along the minus strand of JAPYKE020000185.1, from coordinate 1,100,608 downwards.
TCTTTTCAAATGGTAAGCATTGCTTTTTTTTATTTTCGTCAATCTGTCAAATTTGGTATGCATTTTGCTTTAATATTTGAGATGGAAACCTTAGGTGCATAGAAATGTCAGACAGCATTGTACATCATGGATGGTGTCCAACATACTTTTATGATCATAAAACAAAATCCCATTGTTTTAGTTATGGCCACTGATTTAAAAAATATTCATCCAAGCTAAATATAATAATAATAATAATGAGGACTTTGTATAGCGCCTAATCTTTAGAAGCTCTAAGCGCTTTGCAACATTAGACAACATAAAAACATACACAATGATATGATTACAAAAACAAACACCATGAAATTAGAAAACATAAAAAACATGCTGAGAATATTTAAGGTAGTTAACATTATTAAGTCATTAAGTTTGTTTTTGCAGTCAGAATAAGTAGTTTTGAGAGCACTCTTGAATGGGATCACTGCGTCTTTGTGTCTAAGTTCAGTGGGCAATTCATTCCATGTTGCTGGGCCCTGGTATGCAAAAGAATGCTGTCCATGTGACTCTGTTTTCATAGTGAGAATAATGAGTATATGATTGTCGGAAGAGGAGTGTAAGTATCTTGCTTGTGTGTACACGTAGGTGAGGTCGGATAGGTATGTTGGACTAGAGTCTGTCAGTGAAACGTAGCACAGAGAACTAATGTTGTGTTTGATTCTGGATCGAATGGATAGCCAGTGTTGGGTACAGAGCAGGGGGGAGGTGTGCTCTGATTGTGGTACTCTGAGTATGATCCAAGCAGCTATGTTTTGAACTTTTTGAAGTCTCTGCAGTAGATATTAAGATGAACCAGACAGAATTGAGTTACCATAGTCCAGTCTTGAAAGTAGTAATGAACACACAAGTGTTTTAGTGGCATCAACTGAAAGATATCTGAGAATGGAGCTGATGCGTCTCAGCTCAAGATATGCAGCCTTGCATATGTTCATGACATGTTGGTGCAATGTGAGAGTACTGTCCAGAGTAACACCTAGGTTTTGTACTGATTGTGTGAATTTAATGTTGGTGTTGCTGATATTTATTGTGTGAGGTAAAGGACGTGAATGAGAAAGTCTTTGTGTTGTAATCAGAATGGCCTCAGTTTTATCATCATTCATCTGCAGCTTGTTACAAGTCATCCATGATTTCACATCAGAAATGCACATCTCTACACCTTGGATGGTAGCATCAACTTCAGTTGGGTGGCTAGATTTGTATATTTGGGTGTCATCAGTGTACAACTGGTGAGACACTGGATGATGATCTATGACACTTGAGAGCAGCTGAGTGTATAGAGTGTAGAGAACAGGTCCAAGAACAGACCCCTGTGCAACACCACAACATAGATCAACTGGGCTGGAGTGTAATCTATTTGCAGACACAATTTGTGTCCTGTGGCAAGGGCGATATGCAGATTGTACATTGCTAAAAAGACTGTTTGAATTCAGACAAGATGCAAGCTGGGATTGAACAACCTTTTGTAAGATTTTTTATATGAATTGGAGATTAGAAACCGGGCAGTAGTTCTTTAAATCCTTATGGTGTAGTGTTAGTTTCTTCAGCAGAGGTTTTACAATGGGAGTTTTGAAAAATGATGGAAATTATGCTGATGAGAGAGAGGTATTAATAACATCAGTTAGTGAAGGCAATACTGGATCTAAGCACTCAAGCAGCAGTAATGTTGGAATTGGATCAAGTTCACATGACTTTGGTGCACTCTAGGATGATTACTTAAAAATGCATTTATTGGTGGTGAGAGACTAAATACATGACTTGATACTTGTGTTTAGCATTAATTGGAAAGCTGAAGATTAGTAATCTTTTGACATACATATCTTAATTGTACCATTTAATTTACAAAATTCAATGTAATTTGCATTGGTAAAATGTGTAGCACAAGAAAAGTCATTATGAATCAGAGATAAATCATATCTTTGTTTTGTCTGGAGCTTGACTAATTTATTGCACATTTCTGTACACTATTTTGTCTTTAATCCAGGATTATTCACTGCATTCGGATGCATTTCATGGTGAAAATTCACCAGCTGGATTTAAAAGTGGTGAATATTGCTAGCGATTGTTCTGCAAACCCTGTATGTCACAAGGAGTCAGTGTATTCAAGGACTCATACAGTATTTACAAGTTCTCATTGACATTTCAGATGAAAATGAAGAACTGAAAAAAGATGAAAATCTCAAGTGGAAACCTTTCTGGTCAGCCATCTCATCCAAAACCTCCTGAAATGGAGAGTATTTTGCAGACTCCAAGATTTCCTCTTATCCTGCTGGTATGTTCTATTTAGTTTATCTGGTCTCTTTTTATTTTTTATCAATTGCTTTTATACCATGCCACAATTGGAAATTCTTTATCAAAAGTATGTATAAATTTCATCATTTTTCTGTCTGTTTAATAAGATGTGTTTAAGAGTACTTACTTACTCATGATGCTGTATATATGAGATTAGATGTTTTGTTAAAAAAGAATGCATTTTGTGATATATTGTATCACTGCTTTATATACAGTGGTCATTGCAACCAGTATGCATTTTGTTTACATGCCAAAAAATCCAGTCTGATTTCTTTGTTTCTTTTTTACTGCAATTAAGGAGTAGTGATAATCTTTATACTCTTAGCTGCATCCAGAAGGACAACACCATCACCATCCCCATCCACTCTGGAGTGGAGAATATAAAGATTTCTCTCTGCCAGTTCCTCTGCAAGTAGTAAGCATTGAGGATGGAAAAAAAATGTACATTATAGAATAATGAAACAAATACTACAGGTGTTGACTTTTATATAATCTCTTATTTCATTTACAGCTCTCTAAATACGAGTAGGTCAATTATACACTGTATTTATGAATTTAATTCTCATCTAAGGTAGTAGAACTGTTTTATGTTTGACAAAATGTTGGGTAATTTGTGGCCATACACTAAAAACACATTTTATAGCATTTAAAAATGCTTATGTTCAATGCACGTAAAACTCATTGGTTTGTTGTCACTTCAGTTGATAATAGTCTTGTCATCTTGTAGACATTTTGAATGTTAGTGTTCAATGCTAAGGTCATATACATTGATTCAACATCAAAATTTGTTTGCAAAATGGAAGATTATGACATGAAAGCACAAGCTCTTGTAGCTTAGATACTGTTATTTCAGAACATTGTGAGATGTTAATTAATTAAATTATAGGTCATAAAACATACTGTTCAAGACTTATTTGTGCAAATAAACAATGAATTGTTTTTCATTGATGTGTCGACTGTTCATCATTCCATTGGTTTTTTTTATTTTTCTTTCTGATGTATACCATTGTCTTGTGTAAGTCAGACGCCTAAACCATCTACATTGAATGCAGACTTTACAGACACCAGCAGTGAAACAACATATCCAGGGAATAAAAAAATAAAGGATTATGGGAAAAGTTTTCATATAAACTGTACAAAAACCATGTATTTCATTCCATAAATATATTTCATTGTTAAACCCATGTTCACTGTACAGATCTTTTTAAGGAGTTTATAATAATGATCTTGATCTTTCAAAACTAATTTCATCACAAATCTGTTACAGATTTCCAGTTCAATGTACTTATGAAACTGGACACAAATATTGAGAATTTGTTGGAGCAGCTGGCCCTCCAAGTTCATACACAAGGCCCAGACACAGAATATAGAGAAGAAATTCTTGCAATGCCATGTGATTCAGTGGAGGAACTAGAGGGCCTTTGCCAGAGGTTGGAGGAGAATCCCAAACTCTCCAAGAAGATGGTAAATTGGGGCTTTATTTTCTATTTAAAAAAAACTGTTATAACCTTTATTTGCTGTTGTGAACCTCAAAATAATTTATGCAAGTTCTGCAGTGCCTGTATAATTATTTTTGGGGGTGGGGTGAACATGTAGTGGTTGGCTGTTTTGTCTTACGGATGTAGGCCAAAACATGTTTAGAGATGAACATGTAACAGGTATTTTACTACATATACACTATTACATATTATGTGGCTACTTTAATTCAATCCTTGAGTGAATGTCATTTATGAAGTTAATAGATTCACGGTGGTTAATTTGGTTTATAATTGCTATTAGTACATTGTGTTGCATAGTTAATGTTATCAAATTTTTTTCAAGTTAGAGAAATTAAATTTGCTTGCAAAACCATGGCAAAAAATAACTATATACAAGCATATTTTGTCACATCGATCATGAAATACTACTACTAATAATAATATCAAAATCAAAAAATAGTAATATTATTATTATTATTATTTTCAGATATGCTACTTGAGCTCCCTGGGCAGGTTTACAATTGGGGATAGTGTCTGCAGGATGATGAAAAAGCTTAAAACAAAAAGACTGGCCAGAGTATAGTCCAAAGGGACGTAAAGGGAAAAAAGCATTTCAAGAGCTTGTGATATGTCAGGTTTTGATAAGTAAGTATGGCTTGATTTAAATTGTGTTTTTCATGTGACTTGCCAGAGATTTTTAAATGAATTGATAAAGTAACTTGAGACCACATTTCAAAGTACATGTTTTAAAAATATTCCATTGATTATTGCTGGCATTTAGAAAAATGCAATGCATCCTTTGTTGTGAAACTTTTTTAAAACATTGTATTACTCTTGCAGAAGCCTGCTTGAAAACTAATGGCAAAGCAAAGGCAAATGGAATGGAAGAGACCATATCAGAGACCCTCAAATATGCACCCAACCAACGCAGAATGATAAAAAACAAGGTAATCCAAATGACTCTTATTTCATCAATATTGGATTCAGTTTCGTCTTTTAAAGCATAGTATTTGCAAAGCGGATGCATTTCTAAACTGATAACAAAATCAGCTTATCCTATTGCCCAGGACTATCAAAGCTAGAGTCCAGCTAACTACAATATGCATATATCTTGTCTGATCGGACAAGTGCCTCCATTTGGAATTTTTATTCACATGAAATATTTGGATGAAATAAATTCATCTTTGTGCAAATTGATTGCACCATCCACTTGCCAGAAATGATAAGTAAGTGCAAAGTTATCTTGTATCATGGCTTAACGATAGTAAGGGAAGCACAAGTGCAGTGAAGAAAATTTCATACATTTTTATAATGCTGATTAACATGACTTCTGCATATGTAACTAGTGCTGAGATGATATGACTTTATTTAAGCATTACAATTTTGTTTTAATTTGCAGGTGCCTGAGCAGAAGAAGTAATAGATAAACTTTACAGTGGAGTTGGAGACTGATTCTGATTCATAATCTTAATTAAATCTAGAAAATAAACATTAAAGTCATATTAAAATATCTGTTGTATTGTTTCCTTCTTTCATTTTTCTCTTAAAAACAAATGTCTGAACCTTTAGTCTGTAAATTCAGTGGATTCCTTATCAGCCCATCTACTTTTACTTTACACCATGCTACTTTAAAAAAAAAATGAATTATCCCCATTGGGGTAGGTCCCCCCAACCCCCCACCCTACTTTGTCAACTTACCTGCCACATTTAAATCTAATGGAAGGCCCTGCTGTAAAGCCTGTTAGTAAAACTACCCAACAAGAGGATTTCATACATTTGCAACTCCTAGGTGGATGGTAATGTTTTCATTTTTGTAATGTAGATTTGGACATTCTTGCCACCAGTATGGAATATGTGTTTCAGAAACACAAGCAGCTTTCATCAGATTTGCATAAAGGTTTTATATGTTGTGAGTATGTTGTAGGAAGTTTTTTTAAATAACATCATATGAGATGATGCCAGTGGAAATGGCAGAAAAGTGTCTGTATTGTTCACCAACTACACCTTGTTCTTACAAAATGTGGCTGTTACACATTCCCATGATGATGTCACTGACAGCCATCAGTGAGGAATGCCCCAACAAGCATAATACAAATTGCTTCCATTGTAATTGTTACAATTCCATTCTGACCACTCCAGTGTCCTAGTGGTTAGAGTGTCCGCCTCAGAAGCGGGAGGTCATGGGTTCAAACCCCAGCCAAGTCATACCAAAGACTTACAAAAATGGTATTAACAGCTACCTCGCTAGACGCTCAGCATTAAGAGGTTAGTGTTAGGACTGATCGGCCTGGTGTCAGGATAATGTGACTGGGTGCAACATCATACTACATGTTTGCAGCATGATGCCCCAGTGCTATACATCACTATAAACTGCCACACTGCAGACATCGTAGCAATATGACTGAAAAATTATTCAAGCTACGTTAAAAATCCAATCACACACACACAGTTCCATTCTACGATCCAGAACCAACACTAATTCCGTACTACAGTTCTTGCATTTCAATCCAATTTTGCTTTTGAAATGTAGTGCCACTCAATTCATAATGAACCCATTCATTTCAAACACTCGCAAATACATATTATTCCTGTCTACAACTGAAAAATATCTATATAAAAAAACGTGTAACTGTGTTTTATGCAAGGGCATGGAGATGCACAAAAACTTGCACCTGAAGCTTGAATAAATCCCCGACTGTGGATAAGACTTTACCCATCGATTACCCCAGCTTGGGGATAAATTCCGACCGTGGCGATTTATTATATATCCTATGACTGCTCCAGCTTGAGGGCAAAATCCAAGCACATCCCTAAAAAGATAACAAGTATAGCGGCTCTTTACCTTCTGTAAATGCCACTTGAGCTTCCTGATGCTGTTGTATCTGCCATTTGACAGAATCACGAATGTGGATATATTTCTTAATTGCCTCTAGTTGTTGAGTTAGTTTAGCTGTATGAAATTCCTTTGTGCAGACTCGCTCATTATTAATATTACAACAGTGATTTAATTACACATTACCTGTCAGCACACCGATGATAAGTCAGTTATTTTATAACACACCAACAAGCTTGCCCCTTGCACCCCCCCCCTTTTTTTTTTATTTGGGCACCTGTGGACATGAATCTGCAAGGCTCAAATTGTCATTTTTAATATAAGATCTCAACATTTTTAAGGCCTTAATTTTAAAGACATCCTTAAAACCCCCAAAAGGTTATCAACTGGATCACCAGCCTTCGTTTAGAGTAACAGCAAGTATATATATATATTTAGGTCTAAGGAAACACAATAAAAATGTTTGATTTAACAATGACATATTTGCCTCAGGTCTGTGATCCTGAAGTGAATATTAACTGTCCATTTATTTTCTTGGCTTTTCTTTACTAGGAAATTGATTATAGAGATTTCTGCGATGGTGAAGGCAATGTAAAACTTGGTTACTATAACATACTTTTTACGCCATGTTTGAAAAAATAAATCCAATGGAAAGGTTATAGTCTGAACATCTTCATTAAATTAAGTTAATATAGGGGAAAAAACTTTAAGAGTTCATAAATATTTTTCAGTGCTGAATAAAGATATAACATAACACTTTCTGCTGTGATTTTAATAGTTTCTGAGAGCATGAAAAATTTCTAGAACTATAATGTATAAATGTTTTCAAAAGATTATATTAATATGAGGGAAAAATCTGTTATGAAATAAACCGACAAGATCTTGTATGAATTCATGTTATCTTTAAATATGATATTTGTGTGAAAATATCTGGAAGAAAAAACAAGATGGTGCCACTCACACATACAATGTGGTTGCCACAGTAGCCATATTAAGAAACTTTTTATCGCTACTTCTGAATGGATAATTGTGTCAGCGTGTCAACATGTGTACAAAATACTTATGTTGATGTCTAGCAGGTCCTGAATGAGAATTATGGTGCTGTACAGACATCCTATAAGGCCACCAATGTGGCCATCCTGAAAATCCTGTTATAACTACTTCTCCTGAATGAATCGTCATATCAGTGAAAGACTTCTTATGTCTAGTTGGACGTAAATGAAAATAGTGCCAATCTAACCTCCAATATGGCTGTTTTAATGGGCATCTGGAAAACCCCTTCCTTGCTACTTCTCCTAGATGGCTGGTCATTTTGACATTGTGCTTTCACTAGATGACCTATTTGATGTCTGGTTGGCCGTAAATGGAACTATGCATATGGTTTTGATGTCTAGTTGGTCCTAAATGTGGTTTTTGCTGCTCATAAACTTCTAATGGTATTATAGTTGGTTCCTTAATGAAACTGCTGTACAAAATTAAAAGGCCTTCTGACTTTCTATCAAGTTGGATACAATTATCTTTACTAGCTAGGATTTCTTGATCCTCTTTTTTATACATCAACCCTTCGCATATGTAGTTAGCTAAAACAGTATTTTGAACAATTAATTGCCCTCTTGCAAATAAAATCCCAACTGCATGCTTTTACCAGTGTGAGAGCTCCTTATATAAGTAGCTAAGTATTCAGTAACTGAATTTCCACATCCACATGCATCAACTCAGAATTAAAAGTTGCAAAACATATACAAATTTGAAAATCTTGAGACGTGTCACTTTGCATGGTGGGTGTTATGATTTAAATGCAACAAGGAAATTGAATTAGGGTTAATTTCTTTAAGCTGTATTCAATCATGGGGCCCTGGATTATAGAATGGTCTAGGCATACACATCACTAATCAACTCTCTCTAGTCCAACCAATGTGTGTATATGGGAAAGTTTGCCAGTAGCGTTATGTGTGTTGATTTCTTCCAATAAATATGTTGGCTGCCATGTAAAGTCTATGATGTCCTGAAAAATGGTGTTAAGCTCCATACAAGCAAGCAAAACAATCAATGATATAATGGAACAGTAGACACCATTTTAGCTAAATATGCCAAGAATTGATTTAGAGACTTGGTTAGTGATGATGACTTAAAATTGGCAAGGGATTAAAAAGATAAAAGAAATGACCTTTCATGGCACTGTAATATAACAAATGAGGAAAAACAAAAGTTTATTGCATTTGAACCTTTTGTTTTTTCACAGTTTCAATTTAAGTCATAAGGCCCCTTATTTTGCCTTACCAAACATATAGCAAGTTATTACCTCAAACCCTAGCACTAATAATTCCTCACAAGTAAGCAGTCTTTTATGAAGTCTCAGGTCTGAGTATATGTCTAGCAATACTTATGTCCAGTTTCTTTATAAAATTCTTTCTCACATGGTACAGTTTTCAGAGAGACACGATAAATTCAACAAGTGTGGTAATGAAGGAACAGGCATTCTTTATTTATGCACACATCCCAAAGGGACATTGCTATGTTTGAATCAACACTGAACTGAAGAATGGAGCATCAGTTGCATCAATTAAAATATTGTGGCCCATACAAAATACTGCAAGGACTATAATCAATTTATGAGTGCAATGGGCATGAATTACTGTAGCAGACTGGAGGAAGTAATCCGAATTTATTAATATCTTGAAGCTAAATATAGTAAAGTTTTCATCTATAATCTGTGGAATCGTTTTTGCACACAGTTTGCAGGATTTGTCTTTGGGTCATCGTTTTTCTTTTTCTTCATCTTTCTAGCTTATGGTATCTTGATAAGTCTTATGGTGCCGTGCAACTGCACTTGATGATTACCACAACCAGTGACATTGTATCAGATCTTCTGGGATCAGATGATTCAATGCAAATTCCACATAACCTATCACCATCCTCATGTTTGCCATCTGACTTACTAAGTTATTTTGCCTAAATAATAATAAAAACAATCTGGTCTGATGTATTGATAGCGTTCTGAATGACCATAATATATTCTCTGTATCTACCCTAGAAAATCCTGAGTGGATCGCTGTTTGGTTTTAATAAACCAAAGTAATCCAATGAAAGGCATTTTACAGACACAAGTGTCTGTTTCCTGTATGCAGTGATTAAATGATAGTATTATGTCTTTATTTTTTTAAAACTGATGATACATATGATCACCTTCAATGTGCAATATTAGTTATGTTAATTAACGAGTGGGCAATATTTGAATTTCAAAGATAAAAGTGTATGCCATGATCACTTTAGTAGGATGATTTGTCAAGTGAGGTTATCTTTTCTGTTTGAATAAATATTGTTAACTAAACTATTTTCGCAAGTTATGACATAAGAATGATTCAAAGAAAGAAAATTCATTAAATTGAACATATAAAATGTAATACTGCAACAGAGTCTAGATGAACTATTTCTTCAGAGACACAATCCAGACTCTGTGGCAGCAAAATTATCAAATAGGACACAACTAAGAGACAATCACATTTTCAGTCACAATGGTTTGACAATTATCAATGGCTTGAATTCATTGACTGTGAAGGCAAAGTGATTTGCAGTTACTGCAAAAAAAGTTCCCAAACTGTCACAGATTTTAAATTCTACCAGTGGACTTGTAAGTGTAACTGACAAATTCAGGATTTAATCAAGCAAGTCTCATGATAGTATTATACCTAATAAAGCAAAATGTAGCACAGTATATTCATGACACTTAGGCCAGCATGTACAAAATATTCCTCAAGTTACAGTTGCTAGCACTCCACTAAGAAATGTCATTTTATAATAAATAAAAATGTAATGGAAAAAAAAAATCGATAAAGTGATTGCACTCTTTAACATAGCCTACTACCTAACTCAATAATGAAAATGATTTGGTTCATTATATCTTTGTGTTTTATGGAATAAATGCATACATCTGATTGAATTTTAGGCAAGAGACTGAACTTTTGGGTTAAGTTAAAATGTATGTGGAACAAATGCATTTTCTAAAACTACTTGTATCAGTGTGCATTGTGACTTTTCTTTAAGATAACTCTAAATGGTACTGGGTATATATCATTTTCTTCAACTGCACACTGTTGTCTTCCATTTGATTTGATGACTTACAGCTATACTGTCTACACAGTAGGCCTCAGTATCAGGAAAAATTCTGTATACTTCAGTTACAGCTGAAATAAGTTTTGCATTAGTACCTGAATCAGACAAAAAAGGTTGTGTTCTGGTGTGTGAATAGAAATGGCTAAAAGTAATATAGACAAAAGCCATAAGAGTACACAAGTTACATATGAAAACCACCAATTCACTTGCATGTGTGGCATACAAGTTCAAAGATTTGCTTTATGTTTATTTGTGTACACACATTGTTCAACTCCTAAGATATTTTAAGAGCTATTTCTCTATTGTATGCATAATTCATTTACAAATGTGATTAGTGGGCCACACCGAAGGCCATACTATTAGTTCACTTGGCAATATGGTAACGTCAGCTGAAAAGCATAATCATCCATTAAAAGAGCATTATGATATGAACATTAGGTATTTAGAACATATAGATTTTTCTTTTCCAAATGGAGTCCAAGTAATTATTGCCCAATCCAGGTATAATTTTGTACACAAGTAAAGAACAAAATAAGATAAATCTTCATTTATTTGCAATTGACAATACACTTCTTAATGAATATACACTTTTACATTTATTTTGTATCACTTGAATAAACAATATTTCTTTCAGTTCATTTTAAACTTTTATTTTATATCACTTGAGTAAACAATATCTCTTTCATTTCATTTAACACTTAGAAACAGGTTCTTCAAGTTACAATAATCAACTCTGGAAACAATAAACAAACTGGAACTTTTGACCTAATTATATTACATTTACTAGGGTTAAAACAATAAATTCCTTAACATAATAAATTAACAGTTCCAGTTAATCAAACACAAAATCATCTTTTATACAGGGTGTGAACTGTTAATATTTACAGGATAAAGCTTATAGTTTCCAAATTGATTGAAGCTTACATGTTGCAGTTGCTGGCACATATCTATTTCCAGCATGGTTTGCATACATTCCACCTTTAATAATTTTGTTACTTCCCTACCCCACCCCATTCAGTAACAAGTATCAAAAATCAGGCTCATTCTAAGGCAAAGTCTGTAACTTGTGTACCACAGTCATCAGAGTGACAAAGATGCAAAACTTTATGATGCCTGTCAAAGGAAGAAAACAGTTTGTTGTTTACCCAAGTTTTGAACCAGTTAACTTGAATTCTCAGACCATCAATTGCTACAGCCCCACTAATTACAATTGTTAGGGAATAATGAGAACTCACCTTCAGTTATCTGTGTATATATATAATTTTAATAACCAAGAATACCGGATGTCTGGGAACATTATAGCATTCAATGGTAACGTCAGAACTGAGATGAGAGAATTAAACAAGCATAGTACATGACATAATATATCCATAAACTATTGACTGGGAAAAATACTACAGAACACCATTTCTGCTGGCAGTAAGATGTTGAACCTATATGTCATAAATATCAGGTTGGACATCTAGGACCAGTAATATTCATAATGGGCAGTACCCACCCCCCACCCCCCAAGTGAGAAGGGCCTGATTTGTAATCTAAGCCACCCAACCTATCACAGCCTTTATAGTACTTGAAACAAATATTGATTAATAGTAAAACAAACTCTGAAAGTTATTAAAACCAATTTGTTATATTTCCATAACTCTGCATAGTTAACTGTGCAAGCAGACTTAAACATATCAGTGTATGACAGTTAAATTGAGCTATAACATCGATTAACAGAAGCTACGAATTCATCAACAAGCAGTGAACAATCATCTTCACAATAAATGTCAAACATTAGCATCCATAAGCTGTCAAGACAAGTTGTTACACTGGATATATAATCATCCATTTATTTCAAACAAGCTGTGAAAAACGAACCTCACGTCCGCTATATGTACGCTGGCCATTGCAAAGGATGCTTTAATAGATTAATGTTTATCGTCGTGTCTTGACAACCATTTTGCGCGCGCACACCGGAAAGTCATGCTATATATTTGTTACTTGTGAACGTATTCGTGGGCAGTACGCTATATATTGTTCCCGGGGCCGTATTCGCGGGCAGAATGCTATATGTTTGTTCTTCGTGAACGTATTTTTGGGGAGTTACTTTGTCATCTTCAACCTAAAGGTCAAAACTGCCCATGAAATTTATATATCTGCCCACGAACCGAAAACATGAATAGGACTATAACATAAGTGTATATACTTATTTTCAACATATACATAATTACTATGTAAGAAATACAACCTATGTATATGTATTTTGATTTGAAATGTAAACTATATCATGTCCTTCCCGTAAACCCACTTTCGGGATGACTGCCCACAACGCACCTAAAACGTGTATATATATATATATATATATATATATATATATATATGATTTGTTTTAAACACACACACATACACACACATTATAATTTCTTATCTTGAAATAATTCTTAGAACAATACAACCACAATAATTTTAAGACGTATCATACCTGTTGATTCTACATTCAATGCTATTTAACATTTTCAACTTTTTGGAAATCCAAGGGCTGATGAGAATCCATTCTTTCTGGCCCTTTGTGTCTTTTGGTTCAGGTGGCACAACATTCAGACTGGAAAAATTCTTCTGCAGAACAAATGGGACACAGTCAAGGACGAAGAGAAAATATTCAACAGGCCGTGTGCGAAGGTGAGCGTGTAATATCAACAAATCTGTGAGAATCATGGAGAAAGATTCATTCTGCCAAAGAACAATATCTTGAATTCTATAAATTTTACATTTTTTAGACCGAAATAGGTTTACAAGAACAGACTCCGAGGTAAATCTCTGAAATACATTTAGAAAAGCATGCGCAAAAAACAAACAAACAAATAATAAAGAAAACATGAATCGTCAATTCACGCAAACATCAAAAGCATTGAAAACAATATGAAACAAAAGTAATTGAAATCACACTTTTCCAGTTCAAGAGATATCCTTTATTGTTACGTTTCAGTTGTTTTCATTTTTCAAAACTGTGTTATTTACAATCTAAATCTAATTGCATGCCTATAAATTTCTTTATTTTCTTCATTCTTTATTTATTATAGTAGATATCTTAAATAAATTTATTAGGACAGAACGTTTATGTAAAAGTATTAAGATTGAAATTTAATCTAAAATGTATTAAAATTAATTTTTCGCTAAATTATATTGAAAGTAATTTTCCACTAAAATATATTGAGATAAATGTTATATATTTGTGCAATATCAATGCATGCTATTTTATAAAGATCGCGCTATACGAGCTGGTGCAGAAATCCATAAAATGCATTTCGCTCGTAACTAAATGTCAACATTTGTCACCAAAAAATACATTTCGCTCGTATCTAAGTGTCAGCAATTTAGATTTGGGGGTAAGCTGCTGAACAGACACATTATTAGATCAATAATGGTTGAGTTGCGCAGATGGTTAACACGATCGCCTAGGGAACAGGTCAAGGGTCTGACTGGACTGAAGGAAGGCAAAAAACTGTATAAATAAAGTAGCGGTCCTACGAAGGGTTAGTTCGTTCCTCGAGTCAGAATAACTCTGACTTTTCCTTACAGGTAAGAATCGTCCGTGTTCGCAAAGTTCTTTAAAGAATGGGCACTTTTAATATTTGACACATTAACGGTAAAATTCATATTTTCCAACATTTTTGTGAGTTCTTTATATTTTATATCATAATATAATGGAATGTTTAATTGTATTTGTGGTATGTATTATTGGAAAAGATGAATTGGCTACCAACTTCATGTTTAGATTTAATTTGGAAATAAAAGATTCTTTAAGTGCTATGTAATATTGAGTAATGTTTAGTAACCTATTCCAAATTAGTTTTCTATTTTAAAATTAGCACAATACATTTCTTCAAAATGATTGTTGCATTAATCCAACTATTGAATTTTATACTCATTGGATATCATGAAGTTAATCGAGATTTAAATATCTGTATTAAATTCTAAAAGGCAGAAATTATACAATGAAGTTGTTCAGTACGATGGGAAAGTTTAACTTTATATGTATTTCTTGTATTTTAAATATAAAGGCTTTATAAATGTATATTTAGAATTTAGTATTATATATATATATATATATATATATATATATATATATATATATATATATATATATATATATATATATATATATATATATATATATATATATATATATATATATATATCAATAAAAAGTTGGTTCCTCGAGTCAGAACAGCTCTGTCTTTTCCTTACAGTGATTACGTAACGCATTCCCCAAGATGTAACCGTATCTCCACGGTTATTGGTGACACCTTGTTAAAGAGCTTGAACTGCTTCTTCTTCTTCTTCTTCTTCTTCTCTCTCTCTCTCTCTCTCTCTCTCTCTCTCTCTCTCTCTAACCCTGGGTAAAGACATTTTTTAACTTATTAGTATTCCCTTCTCATAGCAAGCGATAATAAGAAGGTAATGATGCAAACCATATCATAACAGTTGGTGGAGAATAAACAATAAACCATATCATAAAACATTTATCCATTAAACATTTCTTTATTAAAAGTAAATTCAGATGTTAAAGAATATGGTTTGACATATCACTAACTTAGTCACTTTGGCGGTTTACTTGACCGCGAAGATTTAACGTGTACCTGATTTGACGGCTCTCTTTATGCATCTGAATTTATTTTGGATCTTATATGCTAATGTTAGTATAAACTAGTACATGACAAACTAAATTGCAAGAATGTTCTTTCCTAAATTAATTACGGTGATGCTATTTCAATTCTGCACTTTCCATACAATTTTTTCTACTACTGGCTTCTATTGAGGTTACGTTTTAATACGAAATTCAGGAAGATGAATTTCTGGTGTGAAATCCCATA